>JAHHZJ010006704.1:0-19069 GCA_021437245.1 Aegilops speltoides | reverse complement strand
CGTAGAACATCAAGATGTCACCACGCCTGGCGACGAAACTCTCCCTCCCAAGCTTTATGGATTGGAGCCCGAGAGCGCCATCGAGCTGACGGTGTCAAGAACTGGGGCGCCGAGTAACGGCGCCGGATCGGTCGGATCCGAGGAGAACGACGACTACTTCCTCTACATTGTGATCGCCCGCGGTTCACGGGGTACGAGACAACACTTCCCTCCGCTATGCATCACCATGATCTTGCGTGCGAGGAAATTTTTGAAATTACGCCCCAACAAGGCATCCGAGCCTAGGTTTTATGGTTTGATGTTTTGCACGGTAGAACACAAGTGAGTTGTGGCAATAAGTCATACTACCTACCAGCATGTCATACTTTGGTTCAGGGTATTGTGAGATAAGCGCCCTGACGACATTACCAGACGCTACGGAGATGGTTTCACCGCCACGAGCACTCGCTTAAAGGTGACCGGGTGTCGTCTCTCACTTTGTTGAACTGAGGCATACGCCCGTCCTTGAGAAGGTTAAATGGAGTCTATTTGACGAAGTATCGCTTGGTTTTGATGGAGGTGAGATTGGTTCTTGCTTAAGCCTGAGCAGCCTAAAATTTGCAACAACAAAGTAGAGGACGCCTAACTTGTTTTTGCGGCATGTTGGATTGATATGGTCAAGACGTGATGCTATATTTTATTGTATGAGATGATCATGTTTTGTAACCGGTTATCGGCAATCGGCAGGGCCATATGGTTGTCGCTTATGTATGAAATGCAACGCTAGAATTGCTTACTTTATCACTAAGCGTACTAGTCGAGAAGCAATAGGTGGCGAACGACAACGATGCTACGATGGAGATCAAGGTGTCACGCGGTGACGATGGTGATCACGACGGGTTGAGATGGAGATCACAAGCACAAGATGATGATGGCCATATCATATCACTTATATTGATTGCATGTGATGTTTATCCTTTATGCATCTTATCTTGCTTTGATTGACGGAGCATTTAAGATGATCTCTCACTAAAATTATCAAGAGTGTTCTCCCGAGTATGCACCGCTGCCAAAGTTCGTCGTGCCGCACACCACGTGATGATCGGGTGTGATAAGCTCTACGCCCATCTACAATGGGTGCAAGCCAGTTTTGCACACGCAGAATACTCAGTTATACTTGACGAGCCTAGCATATGCGATATGGCCTCAACACGGAGACCGAAGGTTGAGCGTGAATCATATAGTAGATATGATCAACATAAGATGTTCACCATTGAAAACTATTCCATCTCACGTGATGATCGGTTATGGTTTAGTTGATTTGATCACGGATCACTTAGATGACTAAGAGATGTCTGCCTAAGTGGGAGTTCTTAAGTAATATGATTAATTGAACTTAAATTTATCATGAACTTAGTACCGATAGTATCTTGCTTGTCTATGTTTGATTGTAGATAGATGGCTCGTGTTGTTCCATTGAATTTTAATGCTCCTTGAGAAAGCAAAGTTGAAAGATGATGGTAGCAATTACACGGACGGGTCCGAATCGAGGATTATCCTCATTGCTGCATGTAAGAGTTACGCCCCGATGACCGCCTGGTGCCCCGCTGCAGAGCAATACCGACATGTTGCGAACGCTCCGCGAGCAAAGCTGATGACTACTCTATGTTCAAAGGTGCCATGCTTTACGGCTTTAGAACCGGACTTCAACGACGCTTTTGAACGTCATGGAGCATATGAGATGTTCCGTGAGTTGAGAAGTTGATATTCCAAATGTACGCCTTGATTGAGAGAGATGAAGTTCCAACAAGTTCTAGTATTTTGCAAGATGGAGGAGAATAGTTCGCCGCTGAGTTATTACCGTAATGTCCTGGGTACTAAATCACTTGAGCCACAATTAGTTAATCTTCTGGATGATTGAAGCATTGATGTAATCTTTCAATCACAACGCCACCCAAGCTACAAAGGCTTCATGGATGAACTATAATATGCAAGGGTTAGTAAAGACTATACCGAGTTTTCGAAATGCTAAAGGCTGCGGAGGTAGAAATCAAGAAGGAGCATCAAGTGTTGATGGTCAATAACACCACATAGTTTCATCAAGAAGAAAGGCAAAGGGAAGAAGAAGGGAACTTTCAAGAAGAACAAGCTAAAGCAAGTTGCTACTCAGAAGAAGAAACCCAAGTCCTGCCCTCCAAGTTAAATCCGAAAGTGCTTCTACCGCAAAGGCGATCGGCCATCGGAAGTTGAATCGCCCCCAAGTATTTGGCGGATAAGATAGGATGGCAAAGTGAACAAAGGTATATGTGATATACATGTTATTGATGATGTACCTTACTAGAGCCTCGTAGAGCACCGGTATTTGATACTGCCTGCCAAGGCTATTTGCAACCTCAGTGTGGACTAATGATTGCCAACACCGCAAAGGACGAGGTGACGATGCTGGGAATGGTTCCAAAGTCGACAGATCATGGGCCGGGACGCTACCTCTACATCTACCGGATTATTAGGTTTAGACCTAAATAATTGTTATTTTGCGCCTGCGTTGAGCATGAACATTATATCCTGGATCTTTTTTGATGCGAGACTAAGTTATTCATTTAAATCGAGAATAATGGTTGTTTCTATTTATATGAGTAATATCTTTTATGGTCATGCACCTCGTTGAAGAGTGGTCTATTTTTGATGAATCTCTTATTAGTAGTGTGATACACATATTCATAATGTTGAAGCCAAAAGATGCGTAGTTGATAATGATAGTGCAACTTATTTTGTAGTAATCGCCGCTTAGGGTCATATCGGTAAAGCGCATTGAAGAAACTCCATATCGAGTGGACTTTTGGAGTCACTTGATTATGAATCACTCTGGCATTTATGTAACCGTGTCTCATGGGCAAGATGACTAGAACCCCGCTTCTCCGCAGACTATGGAGAGAGCAACAGATTTGTTGAAAATCATACATACAGATGTATGTGGTCCCATTTAATGTTGAGGGCTCATGGGATATGGATATCGCTATTTTTCACCTTCATAGATGATTTAAGGGGATATGGGTATATCTACTTAATGAAATATAAGTCTCAAACATTTGAAAAGTTCAAAGAATTTCAGAAAGTGAAGTTGAAAATCATCGTAATAAGAAAATTAAATTTCTACGATCTGATCGTGGAGGTGAATATTTGAGTTACGAAGCTTGGTCTACATTTGAAACAATGCGGAATAGTTTTCAAGACCATTTACGCCACCTTGAATACCACAAACAGAATGGTGTGTCCGAACGTCGTGAATCGTGACTTCTTTACTAGATATGGTGTAATCTATGATGTCTCTTAAGAGATTTACCGCTATCGCTTTTGGGGTTATGTTTTAGAGACAAATTCTCGATTCACATTCTAAATAGAACACCGTCGAAACTGCTGAGATTACACCTTATGAACTGTGGTTTAGCAAGAAACCAAAGTTGTCGCTTTCTTAAAAGTTTGGGGATGCGATGCTTATGTGAAAAGCTTCAACCTGATAAGCTCGAACCCAACCCAGAAATGTGTCTTCATAGGATACCCAAAGGAGATGGGGCTAGTACACCTTCTATCACGCATCCGAAGGCAAAGACATTTGTTGCTAAGAATGGATCCTTTCTAGAGAAGGAGTTTCTCCTCAGAAAGATGTGAGGGAGGAAAGTGGAACTTGATGAGGTATTGTACCTTCTCCTTACTTGAAAGTAGTTCGTCGCAGTAAACCTCTCGAGACATCTACACCAAGTAGTGAGGAAGTCGATGATGTCGATCATGAAACTTCAGATCAAGTTGCTACGTAACCTCGTAGATCAACTAGAGTAAGATCCGCACCAGAGTGGTGGTACAGTAATCCTGTTCTCGAAATCATGCTACTTAGAATCATGATGAACCTAATAACTATGAAGAAGCTGATGGTGAGCCCAGATTCACAAAATGGCTTGAGGCCATGAAATCTGAGATGGGATCCATGTAGAAAAACAAAGTATGGATTCTTTGCTGACTTGCCCGAGGGTCGGCAAGCCAAATAGAAAACAAGTGGATCTTCAAGAAGAAGACTCCATTACCACGATGGTAATATTCTGTTTATAAGCTCAACTTGTCGCAGCGGGTTTTCGACGTTCAAGGGATTGACTACGATGAGACCTTTCTCACCCAGAAGCGATGCTTAAGTCCGGCTCGAATCATGTTAGCGATTGTCAGCATTTTATGATTATGAAATTTGGCAAATGGATGTAAAGACTCCATTCCCGAATGGATTTCTTGAAGAAGAGTTGTATATGATGCAACCAGAAGGTTTTATCGATCCAAAGGGAGCTAACAAAGTGTGCAAGCTCCAGCGATCCATTTATGGACTGGTGCAAGTATCTTGAGTTGGAATAAACACTTGATAGTGTGATCAAAGTATTAGTTTGTACATTTCTTGGAGAAGCCCAGATTTACAAGAAAGTGAGTGGGAGCTCAGAGTATTCTCCGATATTATATGTAGATGATATATTGCTGATCGGAAATGATATAGAATTTCTGGATAGTATAAAGGATACTTGAATAAGAGTTTTTCAATGAAAGACCTCGTGAAGTTGCTACATATTGGGCATTAAAGATCTATAGAGATAGATCAAGACACCTTAATTGGACTTTCACAAAGTAATATACCTTGACAAAATTTTGAAGAAGTTCAAAAATGGATCAAGTAAAGAAAGGGTTCTTGCTCGTGGTTATAAGGTGTGAAGTTGAGTAAGACTCAATGCCCGACCACCGCAGAAGATATAGAGAGAAATGAAAGATGTTCCCTGTGCTTCACCACATAGGCTATATAATCATATGCAATGCCGTGTACTGCATCTGATGTGTGCTCTGCTAAGTTTAGGAGGAGGTATTAAAGTAATCCAGGAGGGATCATCGGACGTCGGTCAAGAACATCCTGAAATAATTAAAAGGACTAAGGATATGCTTCCAGTATATGGAGGTGACAAAGAGCTCATCGTAAACGTTACGCTGATGCAAGTTGATTATCGATCCTGACGATTCTAAATCGCAGACCGGACACGATTTACACTAAACGGAGGAGTTGTCATTGGTGCGCTTCTAAACAAAGCGTCAGAAGCGGATCTACATGTGAAGCGGAGTACATAGCAAAGCCGGAAGCAGCGTAATGAAGGAGACTGGATGAAGGAGTTCATATCCGATCTAGGTGTCATACCTAGTGCATCGGTTCCAATGAAAATCTTCGCGAGCCAACATCGAGCAATTGCCTTAGCAAAGGAATCCAGATTTCACAAGAGGACCAAGAACATCAAGAGACGCTTAATTCCATCCGGACTTAGTCCAGTGTGGAGACATAGAGATTTGTGAAGATACATATGGATTCGAATATTGTAGATTCGTTCTGACAAGCCTCTTCCACGAAAGAAAACATGATCAACAACAAGACTCCATGGGTGTTAGGAATCATTACTATGTTATCTAGATTATCGACCTAGTGCAAGTGGGAGATTGAAGGAAATATGCCCTAGAGGCAATAATAAAGGTATTATTTATTTCTTATTTCATGATAAATGCTTATTATTCATGCTAGAATTGTATTAAACCGAAAACATGATACATGTGTGAATGCATAGACAAAACATATGTCACTAGTATGCCTTATACTAGACTAGCTTGTTAATCAAAGATGGTTAGGTTTCCTAACCATGAACAAAGAGTTGTTATTTGATTAACAAGGTCACATCATTAGTAGAATGATCTGATTGATATGACCCATTCCATTAGCTTGAAGCATTACTCCATCGCTTAGTATGTTGCTACCGCTTTTATCCATGACACATACATGTTCCCGTAATCTGTGAGATTATGCAACTCCTGGGTTAACCGGAGGAACACTTTGGTGCTACCAAACGCCACAACGAATCGGGTGATTATAAAGGAGTACTAGTGTGTCTCCAAAGCGCAGTATACGTTGGGTTGGCGTATTTTGAGATTATATTTCATTCTGATTGTCCGAGAGGTATCTCTCGGTCTCTCGTAATGCACATCATTGAAGCCTTCAAAGAATTACAACCAATGAGTTAGCTGTGAGATGATGTATTACTTAACGAGTAAAGAGACTCGGCCAATAACGAGATTGAACTAGGTATTGGATACCGACGATCGAATCTCGGTGCTTAACATACCGATGATAAAGGGAAAGTAACGTGATGTTGTTATGCGGTTCCGACCGAAAAAGATCTTCGAGAATATGTAGGAACCAATATGGGCATCCGGTCCCGCTATTGGTTATCGACCGAGGACGTGGTTCTTGGTCATGTCTGCATTGTTCTCGAACTGTAGGGTCCGCACGCTAAGGTTTCTCATGATGCTTATATTATGAGTTTGTGTATTTTGATGTATCAAGAAGTTCGGAGTCCTGATGTGATCACGATATGATGCAGGAGTCTGAAATGATGAAGACATAAAGATTGATATATTGGAAGCCTATATTTGGAGTTCTAGTGGTTCCGTGTGAAATCGAATTTTACCGAACACCGGGGTTACCTGAACCTCCCGAGGCTATTGGGCCTTAGTGGGCCTCGAGGAGAAGAGGAAGGCCGCCAGGCAGGCCGCGCCTCCCCCTAGTCCGAATAGGACAGGAGAGGGGCCGCCCTTCCCTCTTCCCTCCCCAATCCTCTCCAACTAGAAAGGGGGAGTCCACCCGGAGGACCTCCCCGCCCTCCAAGCCGCCACACCCCCCTTGCTCCTTTATATACGGGCAGGGGGCACCAGAACACACAAGTTGATCTACGGATCGCTCTTAGCCGCAGGTGCCCCTTCACCATATTCCACCTCGGTCATATCGTCGCAAAGCTTAGGCGAAGCCCCGCGTAGAACATCAAGATCGCCACCACTACGCGGCCGACGAAACTCTCCTCCCCGGCTCCACCGGATTGGAGCCCGAGGAGCGCCATCGAGCTGACGGTGTCAAGAACTCGGGCGCCGGATCGGTCGGATCGCGAGGAGAACGACGACTACTTCCTCTACATTGTGATCGCTCCTTCGGGTTCACGAGGGTACGAGACAACACTCTCCCTCTGCTATGCATCACCATGATCTTTGGTGCGAGGGAAATTTTTGAAATTACTACGCCCCCAACACCATCCGACTTATTTAATTCGAATACCCATTTGCAAAATGAGGTTTCGCCTTGTTGAGGAGGAACCTAGTGCCAAGTTTTATTCCTCCAGAAGCCACAAATTGGCATTCATAGTTGTTTTCCACCTATCATCACCAAGTGCATCCATTAGATTTTTAGGTTCACCTGCCATGCAAGATAATCCATATTTGGAGAAGTTTTGTAATTAATTCGCAGAAACTCCCTTTTTAGGTGTGGCGTGGTTCCAGGAATGACCATGAGGATTCGCGAAAAGATCCAAAGCAGGATCACCAGATCACCGGATGCTCGATCCCCGAGCTTTGGTCCCATTGATACAGAGCTGATGATATCTGGGTGGAGGTCCCATGGCTCCATAGCCATGGGAGATGGACTTATCCGCTGTCCTAGCACTCTCCCGAGATCAAGGCTGCCAATGAGCTCGGCCCCGAGATAAGGCCTCGGAATGGCCACCCAACTCGCCTTCAAGGTTAGTTATCGTATCAGCTATCTTTCTCCATTACATTGTGTGCGCTCCATCAATGATTACAAATGGTAACGAGGAGGGTGTTGCAGGCTGCTATACAAAGTGAGAGAGATAGAACGGAGAAACTTCATGGAGGCGCGAGAGGCAGCGGAGTTGGAGGAGAGGACGACAAAGTTGTTGGAGGAGGAGAGGGCATGTTATGACATGCGTGAAAGGGCCATGTACGAGCTCCTTGTGGTAAGTTTTTCTACACATTAGCCAAAACATTCATGTAGTGTTTGTCTCATTACTAACTAGTATGACGAGTCGCCAAAACCAAATGGCAATTGTGGGAGAGGTCCGTCGACCGCCCGCCGATGCCGTGATTGCCCCGGGACCATGGCGAGTTTAATTTAATGGACATTACTTGTAGTCTTAACATTTGACCGTCATCATGCTAACGAGACATTGGAAATGATCTTTGGTGCAGCATAACCCAAAGCATCGACATCCTCTTAGCTACCGCACGAGCCACCCCGCTACTACACCTCTATGATCACGGTAAGTGTCTCTAGTGTTTTGCTTAACAAATGCATAAAGACCTAGACTTAGCTTTATTTCCTACAATATGCTTACCATAATGACTTAGAGTTAGCTTCTTTTCTCCAAAATGACTTAATAAGCTTATCAATCCTCAAACCATCCATTTTACCAATCACTACTAGGGAAAAGCCAGAGATGGGTTTGCCCTCTCAAGAGCGCTGGTACAAGGCTACTAATAAGCCATATTAACGAGATAAAGAGCGCGGTTGACAACGCCATCGCTACACATGAATAGCTCTAAACGATATGTACTTAGCTTACTTATGTAAAAATGGCATAATTAGCTTAGTTAGCTCATAAACCATCCCATTTTACCTAAGTTAGCTCTAAAATGACCCATTTTACCTTACTTAGCTTATAGATGATCCATTTTACCCAAGTTAGCTCTAAAATGACCTATTTTAACTAGATTAGCTCCTAAATGATCCATTTTACCACGTTAGCTCTAAATGACCCACTTTACCTAGGTTAGCTCAAAATGATCCATCTTACCTAGGTTAGCTCTAAAATGGTGCATTTACCCAAGTTGGCTCTAAAATGACCCATTTTACCTAGATTATCTCATAAACCATCCATTTCACCTAGTTTAGCTCCAAAATGACCCATCTTACCTAGGTTAGCTCCAAATGACCCATCACAACTAGGTTAGCTCTAAAATGATGCTTTTACCAAGTTAGCTCAAACCATCCTTTTCAACTAAGTTAGCTCATAAACCATCCATTTCAATCGGGTTAGCTCAAAACGATCTATTTCACCTATGTTAGCTCATAATGACATATACTTTTGTTCTACTTTCTTCTTGTAGTCACCTTTTTCTAACTTTCTTATTTGCCATTTTGCAGATTTCATTCACTTCACGTAAGCTTAGCTTGCTATGATGGAGTGCTTGTTTTTCTTTCATTCTCTTCAAGTATTCTTCTAGCTTGCTATCTTGATGAAACTTTGCATTGTAATATGTATGGATGGAATAATGTGTTGCTAACTTGGTATGTATGAATGGATGGAACTTATATGTATGTACGATGAAACTTATGTGCTAGATATGTCATATGTTTGTGTTAAATAGCCCCTGAAATATATATATATATGTCATAATATTTGTCGTGAAAATTGTTGGATTAAAAACCGTAAATGTGGCAATGCAGATCTTTGCCGTCACCACTAATGGCAAAGCCACCTTTCGACCAAAGACGGCAAAGAAGCCACGCCGCGCCAATTGCTTTCCTGGTGGGCTGACCCATTTGGTCGGGTTTGTTTACAGGACGGACGGCAAAGGCTTTGTTTACAACAGCGGACGACAAAGACTTTGTTTCACCGCAGCGGAAAGGCTGCTAGCCACCTAACGGACTAAGTAATTATTGTTGTCGCTTTTGTTATCCTTATCGACGGCAAAGGCCCCTTTGCCGCACCTCGTAAGCGCGGAAAGTAGTCACGATCCTTACTTTAGGGAGCTTTGCCTCCATGCAGATGGCAAAGACCTTTGCTGTCTTTCCGCTTTTGCCGTCGCCATGGCAGATGGCAAAGTAGCTGATTATTGTAGTGCTTCGATATCCGCAAGGCACCTCCCACTATGGCATTCAGCTCTACAAGTCACCATCTCATGACCTCATTGCTTACACCGACGCTGATTGGGCGGTGTCCCAATGCAAGTCCACTTTTGGGTTCTGGCTTTTCGGCAACAACATCATTTCTTGGTCCTCTAAGGCCAACCCACTATTCTAGATCCAGGCCAAAGCTGAGTACCGGGCTTGTCAACGTAGCGAATCTTGCCGGCTCGCCAACTCTTGCATGACCTCGTGTCCTCCCACCCGAGCCATCGTGGTTTATTGTGACAACGCCCACATATCTTGCCTCCAACCCTGTCCAACATCAACGGACAAAGCACATTGAGATTGATCTCCACTTCTTCCGGGATCGGTGGCTCGGGTGAAGCTCGTGGTCCGCATGTGCCATCGATTTCACACTTTGCTGATCTGTTCACTAAAGGTTTACCGCTCAAGTTTTTCACGAAGTTTTGTGCCACTCGAACGCCCTACCTCACGGAGTTCCACCGAGGGGGTGTTAAACATGTACTTGTGCAATGTAACGTTGAGTTCTAAACCGAGTCCACTTTAGATTATAGGATCTAGAACGCCGTGGCCCGCGGCTACATTTTCGGAGCGCTGTTTCCCCCGAGGGGAGATATGTATGTGTACATTGTTACCGATGGTTCAAAGGAATACGTAATTAATTCTTCAACTCCAACATCCCGATCGTGGTTTTGCTGGTGGATGTGTTTCATTTGATGTGGGTTTTGTTTGGTTGTTGTCAAGTTGACATTTTGTTTAGCTGTGTTGATAAAATATGCACAAAACCGCTTTGTTTGGCTATTGTGCATTTAGAAACATCATTATTTCCTTCTATTTGAGCAAGGAAAGATAGATAACATCAAGAAATAGTGTTACTTTTCGTAACCAAGAAAGCTGCAATACCCATGTGTTCTGCTTAAGACTCACTCAGCTATGCATACTATTCAAAATGTAATGTCTAATTTCACCCTTTGAGTCTTTAGGTTTAAAGACCCGGCTAGAGATTGCCTGCCTTGCCGCCTTTTCCTATCCTCGCATTGTACCTCCGATGAAACACCGCCCCGGCCCTATTTTGAGTAAATATTCAGGTGGGAAACTGTTGGAAATATGCCCTAGAGGCAATAATAAAAGTATTATTATATTTCATTGTTCATGATAATTGTCTTTGTTCATGCTATAACTGTATTATCCGGAAATCGTAATACACGGTGAACACATAGACCACAATATGTCCCTAGTGAGCCTCTAGTTGACTAGCCTGCCAGATCAAGATGGTCATGGTTTCGACTATGGACATTAAATGTCGTTGATAACGGATCACATCATTGGGAGAATGATGTGATGGACAAGACCCAATCCTAAGCATAGCACAAAGATCGTAGTTCGCTTCTAGGGCTTTGCCAATGTCAAGTATCTCTTCCTTCACATGAGATCGTAACTCCGGATACCGAGGAGTGCCTTGGTGTATCAAACGTCACAACGAATCGGGTGACTATAAAGGTGCATTAGGTATCTCCAAAGTATCTGCGGTTGACACGGATCGAGATCGATTTGTCACCCGTATGACGAGAGGTGTCTCCGGCCCACTCGGTAATGCATCATCATAATGAGCTCAAGGTGACCAAGGTGTTGGTCACGGATCATGCATTACGGCACGGTAAAGTGATTTGCCGGTAACGAGACCTAACAAGGTATTGGGATACCGACGATCGAAGTCTCGACAAGTAACGCACGCTGACAAAGGGAATTGCATACTTGGTTTGATCAATCTCGACATCGTGGTTCACCCGATGAAATCATCGAGGAGCATTGGGAGCCAACGGGGTATCCGCACCTCCGCTGTTGGTTATTGCCCGAGAGTCGCCTCGGTAATGTTCCGGTCTCCGAACTCGTAGGGTCTACACACTTAAGGTTCGTGACGCTTAGGTTATTAGGAAGACTAGTATGTGACTACCGAATGTTGTTCGAGTCCCTGATGAGATCCCTGACGTCACGAGGAGTTCCTAAGGGTCCGGAGGTAAAGATTTATATATGGGAAGTTGTTAAAAGGACACCGGAAAGTTTCGGGCGAGAATTGTACCGGGCCACCAAGGGTTCCGGGTCCACGGAGGGGCCACCTCCCGGGGCCACTTGGGCTGCGTGGGGAGTTGGTCACCTGGCTGGGCGACCTCCCTTGGGCCCTTGCGCCTAGGGTTGAGGGGGGAACCCAGAGGGCGCCTTGCTTGGGGGCAAGTCCCTCCTTGGTTGCCGCCCTAGATGGATCTAGAGGGCCGCTGAAGGAAATATGCCCTAGAGGCAATAATAAAGTTATTATTTATTTCCTCATATCATGATAAATGTTTATTATTCATGCTAGAATTGTATTAACCGGAAACATAATACATGTGTGAATATATAGACAAACAAAGGTGTCACTAGTATGCCTCTATTTGACTAGCTTGTTAATCAAAGATGGTTATGTTTCCTAACCATGAACAAGGAGTTGTTATTTGATTAACAAGGTCACATCATTAGTTGAATGATCTGATCGACATGACCCATTCCGTTAGCTTAGCACACGATCGCTTAGTATGTTGCTATTGCTTCCTTCATGACTTATACATGTTCCTATGACTATGAGATTATGCAACTCCTGCTTACCGGAGGAACACTTTGTGTGCTACCAAACGTCACAACGAATCGGGTGATTATAAGGGTACTCTCAGTGTGTCTCCAAGGTACTTGTTGAGTTGGCGATTTCGAGATTAGGATTTGTCACTCCAATGTCGGAGAGGTATCTTCGGCCCTCTCGGTAATACACATCACTTAAGCCTTGCAAGCATTTCAACTAATGAGTTAGTTGTGATATGATGTATTACGGAACAAGTAAAGAGACTTGCCGGTAGCGTAGATTGAACTAGGTATTGATACCGACGATCAATCTCGGCAAGTAACATACCGATGACAAAGGGAACAACGATGTTGTGTAGCGGTTTCGACCGATAAAGATCTTCGAGAATATGTAGGAACCAATATGGGCATCCAGGTCCCGCTGTTGGTTATTGACCGAGACGGTCTCGTCATGTCTACATTGTTCTCTAACCGTAGGGTCTGCACGCTTAAGGTTTCGATGATGCTTATATTATGAGTTTATGTATTTTGATGTACCAAGGTTGTTCGAGTCCCGATATGATCACGGACATGACGAGGAGTCTCAAATGGTCGAGACATAAAGATTGATATATTGGACGGATATATTTGGACACCGGAAAGGTTCCGAGAAGTTTGGAGCTCCGGAGGTTACCGAACCCCGGGAGGTATATGGGCCTTATTGGGCCCATGTAAGAGGAAGGAGAAGGAATAGGGAGGGGGCGCCTTCCAGCCCAATCCGATGGGGAGGGGGCCGCCCCCTTCCTTTCTCCTTCCCTCTTCCTATTACTACTACTAGTACTTATTCCTAATACTAGTACTCTTCCTTCCCTCCAAATAAGATAGGAAGGGGGGAAACCTACTTGGAGTAGGTTTCCTCCCCATGGCGCGCCCCTTGGGCCAGCCACCTCCTCCCTCCCTCCTTTATATATGGGGTAGGGGCACCCTAGAACACACAAGCTGATCATTGAGATTGTTCCTTAGCTGTGTGCGTGCCCCTCCACGATATTACACCTCGTCATATTGTAGCGGTGCTTAGGCGAAGCCCCGCACAGAGAACATCAAGATCGCCACCACGCTGTTCAGGCCGACGGAACTCCCTCGGAGCCTCTATCGATTGGAGATTGAGGGTGCGCCATCGAGCTGACGCTGTCAAGAACTCGGAGGTGCCGGAGTAACGGTGCTTGATCGGTTGGACCGGAGGACGACGACTACTTCCTCTACGCTAGTGTCAACGCTCCGCTTCGGGTCACGAGGGCACGTAGACAACACTCTCCCTCTCTGCTATGCATCACCATGATCTTGTGTGCGAGGGAAATTTTTGAAATTACTACGCTCCCCAACAAAGGGCATCCGAGCCTAGGTTTTTATGGTTTGATGTTATATGCACGGTAGAACACAAGTGAGTTGTGGGCTATAAGTCATACCGCTTACCAGCATGTCATACTTTGGTTCGGCGGTATTGTTGGATGAAGCGCCCCGACCGACATTACGATACGCCACGCGAGACTGGTTTTACCGCCTGCTTTAGCACACGTGACTAGCGGTGTCCGGCCCAACTTTAGTTGAACCGAGGTGACTACGCCCGTCCCTTGCGAAGGTTAAAACAGCATCAAGTTGACAAACTATCGCTGTGGTTTTGATGCGAGGTGAGATTGGTTCTTGCTTAAGCCCGTAGCAGCCACGTAAAACTTGCAACAACAAAGTAGAGGACGCCTAACTTGTTTTTGCAGGCATGTTGTGATGTGATATGGCCAAGACATGATGCTATATTTTATTGTATGAGATGATCTTGTTTTGTAACCGGTTATCGCAATCGCAGGAGCCATATGGTTGTCGCTTATTGTATGAAATGCAACGCTCGTAATTGCTTTTACTTTATCACTAAGCGTAGCGATAGTCGAGAAGCAATAGATGGCGAACGCATAACGATGCTACGATGGAGATCAAGGTGTCGCTACCGGTGACGATGGTGATCATGATGGTGCATCGGAGATGGAGATCACAAGCACAAGAAGATGATGGCCATATCATATCACTTATATTGATTGCATGTGATGTTTATCCTTTATGCATCTTATCTTGCTTTGATTGACGGTAGCATTTTAAGATGATCTCTCACTAAAATTATCAAGTAGTGTTCTCCCGAGTATGCACCGCTACAAAGTTCGTCGTGCCTGCACACCACGTGATGATCGGTGTGATAAGCTCTACGTCCATCTACAACGGGTGCAAGCCGTTTTGCACACGCAATACTCAAGTTATACTTGACGAGCCTAGCATATGCAGATATGGCCTCGAACACGGAGACCGAAGGTCGACATGAATCATATAGTAGATATGATCAACATAAGATGTTCACCATTGAAAACTACTCCATCTCACGGATGATCGGTTATGGTTTAGTTGATTTCGATCACGTGATAACTTAGATGACTAGAGAGATGTCTGCTAAGTGGGAGTTCTAAGTAATATGATTAATTGAACTAAAATTTATCATGAACTTAGTACCGATAGTATCTTGCTTGTCTATGTTGTTTGTAGATAGATGGCCCGCTGTTGTTCCGCTGAATTTTAATGCGCCTTGAGAAAGCTGTTGAAAGATGATGGTAGCAACTACGCGGATCGGGTCCGAATTTGAGGATTATCCTCATTGCTGCACGTAAAAATTACGCCCGAAGCACCGCTGGTGCCAGGCCTCGCTGATGTCAACCGACGACGTTAAGAACGCCCGCGAGCAAAGCTGATGACTACTCGATAGTTCAATGTGCCATGCTTTACGGCTTAGAACCGACTTCAACGACGCTTTGAACGCATGGAGCATATGAGATGTTTCAGAGTTGAAGTTGATATTCCGTAAGAATGCCCGGATTGAGAGATATGAAGTCTCCAATAAGTTCTATAGCTGCAAGATGGAGGAGAATAGTTCCAAGGAGCACATACTCAAGATGTCCGGGTATTGTAATCACTTGATTCAACCGGGAGTTACTCTTCCGGATGATAGCGCCATTAATGAATTCTCCAATCACTTCCACCAAGCTACAAGAGCTTCGTGATGAACTATAATATGCAAGGGATGGATAAGACGATTCCCGAGCTCTTCGCAATGCTAAAGGCTGCGGAGGTAGAAATCAAGAAGGAGCATCAAGTGTTGATGGTTAACAAAACCACTAGTTTCAAGAAAAGGGCAAAGGGAAGAAGAAGGAATTCAAGAAGAACAAAACAAGTTGCTGCTCAAGAGAAGAAACCCAAGTCTGGACCTAAGCCTGAAACCGAGTGCTTCTATTGCAAGCGACCGTCAATCGAAGCGGAACTGCCCCAAGTATTTGGCGGATAAGAAGGATGGCAAAGTGAACAAAGGTATATGTGATATACATGTTATTGATGTGTACCTTACTAGAGCTCGCAGAGCACTGGTATTTGATACGGTCTGCTAATATTTGCAACTCAAACAGGACTACGGATTGCTTAACACCGCAAAGGACGAGGTGACGGCGCGTGGAAGGTTCCAAAGTCGATGTGATCGCGGTCGGCACGCTACCTCTACATCTACCTTCGGATTAGTATTAGACCTAAATAATTGTTATTTGGTGCCGCCTGAGCATGAAAATTATATCCGGATCTTGTTTGATGCGAGACGGTTATTCATTTAAATCAGAGAATAATGGTTGTTCTATTTATATGAGTAATATCTTTATGGTCATGCACCCTCAAGAGTGGTCTATTTTGATGAATCTCGATAGTAGTGATACACATATTCATAGTGTTGAAACCAAAAGATGCAGAGTTGATAATGATAGTGCAACTTATTTGTGGCACGCCGCTTGGGTCATATCGGTATAAAGCGATGAAGAAACTCCATACGATGGACTTTTGGAACCACTTGATTATGAATCACTTGGTACTTAAGTAACCGTGCCTCATGGGCAAGATGACCAAAACGCCGCTCTCCGTACTATGGAGAGAGCAAAGATTTGTTGGAAATCATACAGATGTATGTGGTCCAATGAATGTTGAGGCTCGTGGCGGATATCGTTATTTTCTCACCTTCACGATGATTTAAGCAGATATGGGTATATCTACTTAATGAAACATAAGTCTCAAACATTTGAAAAGTTCAAAGAATTTCAGAGTGAAGTTGAAAATCATCGTAACAAGAAAATAAAGTTTCTACGATCTGATCGTGGAGGAGAATATTTGAGTTACGAGTTTGGTCTACACTTAAAACAATGTGGAATAGTTTCGAACTCATGCCACCCGAACACCACAACAGAATGGTGTGTCCGAACGTCAGAATCGATTTTTACTTGATATGGTGCGGTCTATGATGTCTCTTATAGATTTACCGCTATCGCTTTGGGGTTATGCTCTAGAGACAGCCACATTCACGCTAAATAGGGCACCATCAAAATTGCTGAGACGACACCTTATGAACTATGGTTTGGCAAGAAACCAAAGTTGTCGTTTAAAGTTTGGGGTTGATGCTTATGTGAAAAGCTTCAACATGATAAGCTCGAACCCAAATCGGAGAAATGTGTCTTCATAGGATACCCAAAGGAGACATTGGGTACACCTTCTATCACAGATCCAAGGCAAGACATTCGTTAAGAATGGATCCTTTCTAGAAAAGGAGTTTCTCGAAAGAAGTGAGGGAGGAAAGTAGAACTTGATGGGTAATCGACTTACTCCCTTGTTGGAAAATAATACATCACAGAACCGTCGGACGCCAAAACCAACTAGTGAGGAAGTTGATGATGACGATCATAGAACTTCGATCAAGTTAATACGAACCACGTAGGTCATCAGAGTAAGATCCGCACAGAGTGGTACGGTAATCCTATTCTCAAGTCATGCTACTAGATCATGATGAACCTACTAACTATGAAGAAGCGATGAGGAGCCCAGATTCGCAAAATGGCTTGAAGCCACGAAATCTGAGATGGGATCCATGTATGATAACGGATTTGGTTGACTTGCCGATGGTCGGCAAGCAATTGAAAATAAATGGATCTTCAAGAAGAAGACCGACGCGACGGTAATGTTACTATCTACAAAGCTCGACTTGTTGCAAAAGGTTTTCGACAAGTTCAAGGGTTGACTACGATGAGACCTTCTCACCAGAGCGATGCTTAAGTCTCGTCTCGAATCATGTTAGCAATTACCGCATTTTATGATTATGAAATTTGGCAAATGGATGTAAAAACTGCATTCCTGAATGGATTTCTGAAGAAGAGTTGTATATGATGCAACCGAAGGTTTTATCGATCCAAAGGAGCTAACAAAGTGTGCAAGCTCCAACGCTCCATTTATGGACGTGCAAGCCTCTCGAGTTGGAATAAACATTTTGATAGTGTGATCAAAGATTTGGTTTTATACGACTTTGGAGAAGCCTCAGATTTACAAGAAAGTGAGTGGGAGCTCAGAGCATTTCTTATATTATATGTGGATGACATATTATTGATTGGAAATGATATAGAATTTCCGGATAGCATAAAGGGATACTTGAATAAAAGTTTTTCAATGAAAGACCTCGTGAAGCTGCTTACATATTGGGCATTAAGATCTATAGAGATATATCAAGACGCTTAATTGACTTTCACAAAGCACATACCTTGACAAAGTTTTGAAGAAGTTCAAAATGGATCAAGCAAAGAAAGGGTTCTTGCTCAGACAGTAAGGTGTGAAGTTGAGTAAGACTCAAAGCCCACCACGCAGAAGATAGAGAGAAAATGAAAATGTTCCTATGCTTCAGCCATAGGCTCTATCATGTATGCAATGCTGTGTACCAGACCTGATGTGTGCCTTGCTATAAGTCTAGCAGGAGGTACCAAAGTAATCCAGAGTGGATCATCGGACAGCGGTCAAGAACATCCTCGAAATACCCGAAAAGGACTAAGGATATGTTTCTCGATATGGAGGTGACAAAAGCTCATCGTAAATGGTTACGCTGATGCAAGTTTGACACGATCCGGACGATTATAAATCGCAAACCGGATATGTGTTTACATTAAACGTGGAGCTGCTTGGTGTAGTTCAAAGCAAAGCGCCGTGGCGGATCTACATGTGAAGCGGAATACATAGCTGCTTCGAAGCAGCCAATGAAGGAGTCTGGATGAAGGAGTTCATATCCGATCTAGGTGTCATACCTAGTGCATCGGGTCCAATGAAAATCTTTGTGACAATACTGCCTTTAGCGAAGGAATCCAGATTTCACAAGAGAACCAAGCACGCCAAGAGACGCCTCAATTCCATCCGATCTAGTCCGTGGGAGACATAGAGATTTGCAAGATACATACGGATCTGAATGTTGCGACTGCTGACTAAGCCTCTTCCACGAGCAAAACATGATCAACACCAAGACTCCATGGGTGTTAGAATCATTACTCGTAATCTAGATTATTGACTCTAGTGCAAGTGGGAGATCAAGGAAATATGCCCTAGAGGCAATAATAAAGTTATTATTTATTTCCTCACATCATGATAAATGTTTATTATTCATGCTAGAATTGTATTAACCGGAAACATAATACATGTGTGAATATATAGACAAACAGGTGTCACTAGTATGCCTCTACTTGACTAGCTTGTTAATCAAAGATGGTTATTGTCGGTGTCAAAACCCAGATCTCGGTAGGGGGTCCCAATGTAAGGCCTAGGCGGATGGTAAAGGAGACGAGGGACACAAAG
>JAHHZJ010006698.1:0-14759 GCA_021437245.1 Aegilops speltoides | reverse complement strand
ACCGAGCGCTGTGACCATCGACTCCGCCGCACGACGGCCGCGGCAGGTGGTTGATTGTGGCCATCACGGAGGAGCTACCGCAGGAGGAGGAGCCATTGAAGACCGACGAGCCGCGTCGCCACCGGAGCGGTTCGCTTCGCCTCATTGCATCGGCTACCAAGACCGAGCACCTGCGCCATCGCCGTTTTCGTGGAAGCACCCAACAAGGCGGCCATCTTCTCCAACACCTCATGTGGTGGGTCGCCACCGCTATACTTGAAGTGGAGTGCACCGCTGCCTGCACTACGCGACGGGCAAACGCCTCGCCAACCCCGCCATGGCTGCTGCGTGACGGAGATCTCCACTACGGCCCAGAGGCCTTGCGTAATAGCCATCCGCTCGAGCTAGAGCTCGCAGGCCAAGACGGCAGCTCGCCGACGGCAATGAGGAGCTGAAGCCAATTGCCGCCGGGTCATTTGACCACATGACAAACTCCGCAGATTCCGCCGAGTGGAAGCGCGCCGAGGCTGCGGCCACATCATGCCTTCCCCAATAACCGGCTGCTCGACATGGGCGGCTACCACCGCGGAAGGGCCACCGCCACGACCACGGAAGCCGCGCAGGGGTCACGGATGCTTGCGAGGACGATCAGCGCCACGCTATGGAGGAGAGCGGCCCTTCCCGCGAGCCTTCCTTTCTCCACGCCAAAACCTCTTCACGGGCGCCATGGGGGCCGTAAGCAACAGAGCGAGGAAGGAGAAGCAGTGCGTAACAAGAAGGATGGGCAAGGGGCTCTTCCTCGCCATTTATAGTCCTAGGAAGGCCAACCGTCGACTTTCCACGATCGCAGTAATGATGACTCTTTTTGCATGCGAGGGACTCACAACGGGCGGTTGCAGGCAAGATGGGGAAGCGGAGACGCCACGCCCAATCACGCCACGGCCGACCAAGGCGAGGCTGTTGGGGCCTGGTGCTCGAATTGCCCTTTGGCTTTGCTGCGGCCAAGTCCGAGCCCGCCTTTGGGCCCGGGCTATCACTGGTGTTCTGGGAACGGGGTCCCTCAGACTTGCTCGTCATGCCTGCGTGTGGCTCAACCAAGGCTCCAAGACAACCTGCCTTCACAACCAAACACTCAAGACCTCAGCAGGATTTACACAAGGCCTCCTCAAGAGTGGCATCACCTGTAGGCTCAGAGGAGGCGGAGAGATCAAGGCAAGGGTACCTCACGAGGTTCCCATGACGATCAATACAAGCGGGCGCCAAAGGGTGCCACGCAAGTGTCCTTGTTTCCTCTTGTGCAAAGGGGGCAAGCATAGGCACGGAGTACCGAGGCATCGCAAAGGTTTCATATCGGTGCAACATGACTAGGACCAGCAGGACGGCAGTGACTGGAGGTCACCATGGAGCCTAAGACACATCATCAAGAGCACCTTTGACAAAGCGAAGACCACCTTTAGTCAAGATAGCTTGTACTAGCTGTCCCCTTTCAAAATGGTCGTTGTTGGATCCTTCCTCTCAATATTTGGGAAGAGGACTAGGGCCTCTATAAATAGAGCTAGCCACCACAAAGAGAGAGGACGGTTAAGTTCATCTACACACCACACCAGCCCAAGAACACCTCTCCATGAGGCTGTTCTTCCCCGTATTGTTCATCGCATCCCAAGAGGCAATCCACCACCACACACAGGAGTAGGGTATCACACCACAATGGTGGCCCAACCTGTATAAATCTTGTGTCTCTTGTGTTGTGAGTTCATCGATCTAGCTTAGGGGTCGGTGAGGCCGAGAGCGAGATTCCGAGAAGGAAATCTTCGTGGCACTCAGTGTTCCAACTGAAGGAAATATGCCCTAGAGGCAATAATAAAGTTATTATTTATTTCTTATATCATGATAAATGTTTATTATTCATGCTAGAATTGTATTAACCGGAAACATAATACATGTGTGAATATACGCATAAACAGAGTGTCACTAGTATGCCTCTATTTGACTAGCTTGTTAATCAAAGATGGTTAAGTTTCCTAACCATAGACAAAGGAGTTGTCATTTGATTAACAAGGTCACATCATTAGTTGAATGATCTGATTGACATGACCCATTCCATTAGCTTAGCACACGATCGCTTAGTATGTTGCTACCGCTTTTATCCATGACTTATACATGTTCCTATAACTATGAGATTATGCAACTCCTGCTTGTCGGAGGAACACTTTGGTACTACCAAACGCCACAACGAATCGGGTGATTATAAAGGAGTACTACAAGTGTCTCCAAAGGCAGATGTTGGGTTGGCGATTTCGAGATTAGGATTTGTCACTCCAATTGCTCGAGAGGTATCTTCCGGCCCTCCGGTAATGCACATCACTTAAGCCTTTGAAGCATTACAACTAATGAGTTAGTTGTGAGATGATGTATTACGAACGAGTAAAGAGACTTGCCGTAACGAGATTGAACTAGGTATTGGATACCGACGATCAATCTCGTGCAAGTAACATACCGATGACAAAGGGAACAACGATGTTGTTATGCGGTCCGACCGATAAAGATCTTCAGAGAATATGTAGGAACCAATATGGGCATCCAGGTCCCGCTATTGGTTATTGACCGAGACGGTCTCTGTCATGTTCACATTGTTCTCAACCAGGGTCCGTGACGCTTAAGGTTTCGGGATGCTTATATTATGAGTTTATGAGTTTTGATGTACCGAAGGAGTTCGGAGTCCCGATGAGATACATGACGAGGAGTCTCAAATGGTCGAGACGAAAGATCGATATATTGACCTATATTCGAGTTTGGAAAGGTTCCGAGTGATTCGGTATTTTTCGAGTACCGAGAGTTACGGAATTGTATTGGGCCTTAATGGGCCATACGGGAAAGGAAAGGGCCGCAGGTGGCCGCCCCCCCTTGGTCTAGTCCGAATTGACTAGGGAGGGGCACCTTCCTTCCTTCTCCTTCTTTTCCCTTTCCTTCTCTCCTACTCCTAATACATGGAAGGACTACTAGTTGACTAGAAAGGGGAACCTTACTCCCTGGGAGTAGGACTCCCATGGCCGCCATAGAGAGGGCCCCTCCTCCCTCCCTCCTTTATATACCAGGGGGGCACCCCATGGACACACGTTGATCGTGAGATCGCCTCAGCCGTGTGCGCCCCTCCACCATATTCCACCGGTTATACCGTCGCAAAGCTTAGGCGGCCCGCACCGGTGAAACATCAAGATCGCCACCACGCGGTCGACGGAACTCTCCTCGACACTCGGCTGGATCGAGACGAGGGACGCCATCGAGCTGTACGTGTGTCAAGAACTCGGGGCGCCGAGTAAGGCGCCGGATCGGTCGGATCGCGAGGAGAACGGACGACTACTTCCTCTACGCCAGATCGCTCCGCTTGGTCTACAAGGGTATGTAGACAACACTCTCCCCCTGCTATACATCACCATGATCTTGCGGCGAGGAAAATTTTTGAAATTACTACGCTCCCCAACAGGGCATCCGAGCCTAGGTTTTTATGGTTTGATGTTTTGCACGGTAGAACACAAGTAAGTTGTGGATAAAGTCATACTACCTACCAAGATGTCATACTTTTGTTCAGCGGTATTGGAGATGAAGCGCCTGCACCGACATTACGCCAGACGCTTACGCCGAGACTGGTTTCACCGCCACGCAGCACTCGCTGCTTAAAGGTGACCGTGGGTGTCTGCCTCTCACTTTAGTTGAACTGAAGTGGCTACCCGTCCTTGAGAAGGTTAAAACGAGTCTATTTGACGGTAAATCGCTGTGGTTTTGATGCGAGGTGAGAACGGTTCGCTTGCCCGTGAAGCAGCCACAGAAAATTTGCAACAACAAAGTAGAGGACGCCTAACTTGTTTTGCAGGCATGTTGTGATGGATATGGTCAAGACGTGATGCTATATTTTATTGTATGAGATGATCATGTTTTGTAACAAGTTATCGCAATCGGGTGGAGCCATATGGTTGTCGCTTATTGTATGCAATGCATCGCTTCAGAATGCTTTACTTTATCACTAAGCCGATAGTCGAGAAGCATAAGATTAGACGACAACGATGCTACGATGGAGATCAAGGTGTCGCCACCGTGACGATGGTGATCATGGTGGTGCCGCAGAGATGGAGATCACTGGCACAAGATGATGACACCATCATATCACTTATATTGATTGCATGTGATAAGTTTTTATGCATCTTATCTTGCTTTGATCGACGCAGAGCATTATAAGATGATCTCACTAAATTATCAAGAAGTGTTCTCCTGAGTATGCACCTGCTGCAAAGTTCGTCGTGCCATGCACACCACGTGATGATCGGGTGATAAGCCTCACGTCCATCTACAACGGGTAAGCCAGTTTTGTACACGCAGAATACTTCGTGTTATACTTGACGCAGCCTAGCCTATGAGTATATGGCCTCTAACACGGAGACCGAAAGGTCGAGCGTGAATCATATAGTAGATATGATCAACATAAGATGTTCACCATTGAAAACTACCCATTTCACGTGATGACTCGCTATGGTTTAGTTGATTTGGATCACGTGATCACTTAGATGACTAGAGAGATGTCCGCTCTAAGTGGGAGTTCTTAAGTAATATGATTAATTGAACTTAAATTTATCATGAACTTAGTCCCGTAGTATTTTGCAAATTATGTGTGTAAGATCAATAGCTTGTTAGTTGTTTATATGTTTATTTTGATATGTTCCTAGAGAAAATTGTGTTGAAAGATGTTAGTAGCAATGATGCGGATTTGATCCGTGATCTCGAGGTTTATCCTCATCATGCACGTAAGAATTATGTCCTACGCAACCGCTTAGGTGACGAACTCCATAGCAGAGCGTATGCGCACGCTATGAACGCTTATTAGCTCAATATGATGACTACTTGATAGTTTTGTGCACCATGCTTTATGGCTTAGAATCGACTTCAAAGATGTTTTGAACATCATGGACCATATGAGATGTTCCAGAATTGAAGTTAATATTTCAAAGCAATACCCGAAGTTGGAGAGATAAGTCTCCAACAAGTTCTATAGCTAAAAGATGGAGGAGAATCGCCAACTAGTGAGTGATGTGCTCGCATTGTCCGGTACTACAATCGCTTGAATCAAGTGGGAGTTAATCTTCCAGTATAAGATAGTGATTGATGTAATTTTCAGTCACCATCACCAAGTTAGTAGAACTCGTGATGAACTATAGTATGCAAGGATGATGAAATGATTCCCTAGTTCTTCGTGATGTTGAAATCGATGAAGGTAGAAATCAAGAAAGAGCATCAAGTGTTGATGGTTGACAAGATCACTAGTTTCAAGAAAAGGGCAAAGGAAAGAAGGGAATCTTCAAGTAGATCGACAAGCAAGTTGTCACTCCCACGAAGAAACCCAAAGCTGAACCAAAGCCTGAAACCGAAAGTGCTTACATCGCAGCGAAATGGTCACCGAAGGAAATGCCCTAAATATTTGGTGTGATAAGAAGGATGGCAAAGTGAAAAAGGGTATATTTGATATACGTGTGTTTGATGTGTGTTTACTAGTGTTTATAGCAACCCCCAGTATTTGCAATGGGTTCATTGTTAAGAGTAGTAACTCAAACGGAGTTGCGTAATAAATGTAAACTAGTTAAGGTGAAGTGACGATGTGTTGAAAGTAAAGTTTCAAGATTGATATGATCATCATCGCACACCCTATATTTCTCGGATTAGTGTTGAACCTAAATAAATGTTATTTGGTGTTTACGCTGAGCATGAATATGATTTGATCGGTTTTATTGCAATACGGTTATTCATTTAAGTAAGAGAATAAACCGTTGTTCGCTTATATGAATAAACCTTATATGGTTACACACCCAATGAAATGGTCTATTGATCTCGATCGAAGTGATACACATATTCATAATATTGAAACCAAAATGCAAAGTTAATAATGATAGTGCAACTTATTTGTGGTAATCGCCACTTAGGTCATATTATGTAAAGCGATGAAGAAACTCCATGCTGATGGATTTTGGAATCACTTGATTATGAATCACTTGATGCTTGCAACCATGCATTTTTGGGCAAGATGACTAAAACTCCGCTCTCCTGAACAATGGAACAAGCTACCGACTTATTGGAAATAATATACACCGATGTATGCGATCCAATGAGTGTGATGCTCGTGGGCAAGTATCGCTATTTTCCTGACCTTCACAGATGATTTGAGCAGATATGGGTATATCTACTTGATGAAACATAAGTCCAAATAGTTGAAAGGTTCAAAGAATTTCAGAGTGAAGTGGAAAACTCATCGTAACAAGAAAATAAAGTTTCGCGATCTGATCATGGAGACAAATATTTGAGTTACGAAGTTTGGTCTTCAATTAAAACAATGTGGAATAGTTTCACAGCTCACGCCCACCGAACACCACCAATGTTATGGTGTGTCCAAACATCATAATCCGACTTTATTGGATATAGTGCAATCTATGATGTTTCTTACCGATTTACTAATATCGCTTTTGGGATCATGCATTAGAGACAAATGTATTCACGCTAAATAGGGCACCATCTAAACTGCTGGAGACGACACTATATGAATCAGTGGTTTAGCAAGAAACCAAAGTTGTCGCTTCTCTAAAGTTTGGGCCATGCGATGCTTATGTGAAAAGTTTCATCCTCGATAAGCTCAAACCCAAATCGGAGAAGTGCGTCTTCATAGAATACCCAAAGGAAATTGTGGGTACACCTTCTATCACAGATCCGAAGGCAAGATATTCGTTGTTAAGATGGATCCTTTTAGAGAAGGAGTTTCTCTAAAGAAGTGAGTGGGAGGAAAGTAGAACTTGATGAGGTAATCAGTATTGCTCCCTTATTGAAAGTAGTTTATCGAGTAAATTGGTTCCGTGACATCTACACCAATTAGTGAGGAAGTTAATGATGATGATCATGAAACTTCAGATCAAGTTACTACGTAATCTCGAGATCAAATCAGAGTAAGATCCGCACTGGAGGTGGTACGGTAATCCTGTTCTCGAAGTCATGTTACTAGACCATGATGAACCTACTAACTATGAGGAAGCGAATATGAGCCCAGATTCCGCAAAATGGCTTGGAGGCCATGAAATCTCGAGATGGGATCCATGTATGAGAACAAAGTATGGACTTTGGTTGACTTGCCCGATGATCGGCAAGCAATAGAAAATAAATGGATCTTCAAGAGGAAGACATGACGCCGATAGTAGTGTTACTATCTACAAAGCTCGACTTGTCGCAAAAAAGGTTTTTGACAAGTTCAAGATGTTGACTACAATGAGATTTTTCAACTGTAGCGATGCTTAAGTCCGTCTGAATCATAAGTTAGCAATTGCCACAATTTATGAAATTTGGCAAATGGATGTAAAACTGCATTCCTCAATGGGTTTCGGAGGAAGAGTTGTATATGATGCAACCAAGGTGTTTATGATCCAAAGGAGCTAATAAAGTGCAAGCTCCAGCGATCCATCTATGGACTGCAAAAGCATCTCGAGTTAAATATACGCTGATAAGTTGATCAAAGATATAGTTTGCATACAAACTTTATGGTGAAGCCCGTATTTACTAGAAAGTGAGGGCAGCACCACATAAATATTTCGATAAGTATATGTGAATGACATATTGTAGATCGGAAATAATGTAGAATTATTCGCGAAAGCATAAAGGAGTGTTTGAAAGGAGTTTTTCAAAGAAAGACCTTAGTGAAGCTGCTTACATATTGAGCATCAAGATCTATAGAGATAGATCAAGACGCTTGATAAGTTTTTTTCAATGAGTACATACCTGACAAGATTTTGAAGTAGTTCAAAATGGAACAGCCAAAGAAAGAGTTCTTGCCTGTGGTTACAAGGTGTGAAATTGAGTAAGACTCAAAACCTGACAACTATAGTAAGATAGAAAGAGAATGAAAGTCATTCTCTATGCCTCATTATAGGTTCTATAAAGTATGCCATGTCAAAGGTACCTGTATCTATTGTATACCCCTCGCACTAAGTTTGGCAAGGAGTACAATAGTGATCTAGGAGTAGATCACTAGACAATGTCAAAAATTATCCTTAGTGGAATAAGGATATGTTTCGATTATGGAAGTGATAAAAGGTTCGTCGTAGCGGGTTACGCCGATGCAAGTTTTGACACCGATCTGGATGACTCTAAGTCTCGATCTAGATAATATATTGAAAGTGGAGCAACTATTAGAGTAGCTCATGCAAGAGCATTGTAGACATAAAATTGCAAAATACATAACGGATCTGAATGTGAAAGACCCGCTGACTAAGACTTCTCACAAGCAAAACATGATCACACCTCCTAGTACTTTGGGTGTTAATCATAGCATATGTGAACTAGATTACTGAATCTAGTAAACCCTTTGGTGTTGGGTCACATGAGATGTGAACTATGGGTGTTAATCACATGATGATGAACTATCGATGTTAATCACATGGTGGATGTGATCTAGATTATTGACTCTAGTGCAAGTGGAGATCAAGGAAATATGCCCTAGAGGCATAATAAAGTTATTATTTATTTCTTATATCACATGATAAATGTTTATTATTCATGCTAGAATTGTATTAACCTGAAACATAATACATGTGTGAATATATAGAAAAAATGAAAGTGTCACTAGTATGCCTTCTACTTGACTAGCTTTGTTAATCAAAGATGGTTATGTTTCCTAACCATGAGACAAAGGAGTTGTTATTTGATTAACAAGGATCACATCATTAGTTGAATGATCTGCGATTGACATGACCCATTCCATTAGCTTAGCACACGCATCGCTTAGTATGTTGCTACCGCTTTCTTCATGACTTATACATGTTCCTATAACTATGAGATTATGCAACTCCCACATACGGAGGAACACTTTGGTACTACCAAACGTCACAACGTAATCGGGTGATTATAAAGGAGTACTACAAGTGTCTCCAAAGGTAGATGTTGGGCTGGGATTTTAGATTAGGGATTTGTCACCCAATTGCCTGAGAGGTATCTTCGGCCCTTCCGGTAATGCACATCACTTAAGCCTTGCAAGCATTACTAACTAATGAGTTAGTTGTGAGATGATGTATTACTTGAACGAGTAAAGAGACTTTCGCGAGAATCTAGATTGAACTTAGGTATTGATACCGACGATCGAATCTCTGCAAGTAACATACCGATGACAAAGGGAACAACGATGTTGTTATGCGGTCTTGACCGATAAAGATCTTCGAGAATATGTAGGAACCAATATGGGCATCCAGTGTCCCGCTTATTGGTTATTGACCGAGACGGTCTCGGTCATGTCTACATTGTTCTCGAATCCGTAGGGTCCGCACGCTTAAGGTTTCTGGCGAGATGCTATATTATGAGTTTATGAGTTTTGATGTATCGGCGAGTTCTGAGTCCCGGATGAGATCGGGATATGACGAGGAGTCTCGAAATGGTTTGAGACGTAAAGATCGATATATATTGACGACTATATTCTAGTCTCGGAAAGGTTCCGAGTGATTCTTGGTATTTTTCTGAGTACCGAGAGTTACGGAATTCGTATGGAGAAGTATGGGCCTTAGGCATACGGGAAAGAGAGAAAGGCCCAAGCAGGTCAAGCCGCCCTCCTGCCTAGTCCGGAATTGGACTAGAGGAGGGGCACCCCTCCTTCCTTTCCTCCTTCTTCCCCTCCTTTCTCTCCTACTCCTACTACATGGAAGGACTACTTGTTGACTAGGAGGGGGGAATCTTACTCCTGGGAGTAGGACTCCCCATGGCGCCATCTCCCAGGGCCGCCCTCCTCCCTCCTCCTTATATACTGGGGCGGGGGCACCCTGAGAACACACAAGTTTGATCTACGGATCGCTCCTCAGCCGCAAAGGTGCCCCTCCACCATATTCCACCTCTATTATACTGTCACAAGCTTAGAACGGTTCTCACCGTCGAAACATCAAGATTCGCCACCACTGCCGTGGCCGACGAACTCTCCCTCGACACTGCTGGATCGAGTACGGAGGGACGCCATCGCTGAATGTATTGCAGTCAAGAACTCGGGCGCCGGAGTAACGGCGCCGGATCGGTTTGATCGCGAGGAGAACGCATTACTACTTCCTCTGACGCCAGGATCGCTTCCGCCTGGTCTATAAGGGTATGTAGACAACACTCTCCTCTCGCTATACATCACCATGATCTGCAGGTGCGAGGGAAATTTTTGAATTACTACTGCCCCAACAGTGGTATCGAGCCAGGTTTTTATGGTTTGATGTTTTGCACGCAGTAGAACACAAGGAAGTTGTATGGCGTCATACTACCCACGCATGTCATACTTTGGTTCAGCCGATTAGGAGATGAAGCGCCCTGACCGACATTACGGGACGCCACGCGAGACTGGTTTCACCGCCACGAGCACTGCTGCTTAAAGGTGATCGGTGGTGTTCCGCCTTCACTTTAGTTGAACCGTGTGCGGCACGCCTCGGTCCTTGAGAAGGTTAAAACGAGTCTATTTGACGTAAGTATCGCGGTGGTTTTGATGCGAGGGTGATGACCCTGCTTAAGCCCGTGAGTACTATCGTAAAATTTGCAACAACAAAGTAGAGGATGCTCTAACTTGTTTTGCAGGTATGTTGTGATGTGATATGGTCAAGACGGATGCTATATTTTATTGTATGAGATGATCATGTTTTGTAAACCGGTTATCGTAACCGGGCAAAGGGAGCCATAAGTGGTTGTCGCTTATTGTGACATGCAATGCAACTTCAGTAATTGCTTTCACTTTATCACTAAGCTGTAGCGATAGTCGAGAAGCATAAGATGGCGTGAGACGACAACGAGCGTTAATGATAGAAAGACATGGCAGTCGCGCCGGTGATTTATGGTGATCATGACGGGTAAGCCTGAGATGGAGATCACAAGCACAAGATGATGATGACCATATCATATCACTTATATTGATTTGCATGTGATGTTTATCATTTATGCATCTTATCTTGCTTTGATCAGACGGTAGCATTTTAAGATGATCTCTCACTAAAAATTATCAAGAAGTAGTTCTCCTTTAGGCATGCACCCTTCTCCTAAAGTTCGTCAGTGTGTCCACACCACGTGATGAATTCGGTGTGATAAGCTCTAACGTCCATCTACAACGGTGCAAGCCGGTTTAATAACGCAGTATATACTGTGTTAAATATGACTTATCTAGCCTAGTATATGCAGATATGGCCTGAACACGGAGATCAAAAAGGTCGAAAGCGTGAATCATATAGTAGATATGGATCAACATAAGATGTTCACCATTGAAAACTACTCCATCTCACGGATGATCGGTTATGGTCTTAGTTGATTTCGGGATCACGTGATCACTTAGGGATGACTAGAGAGATGTCTGTCCTAAGTGGGAGTTCTTAAGTAATATGATTAATTGAACTTAAATTTATCATGAACTTAGTCCCGGGTCAGTATTTTTTGTAAAATTATGTTGTAGATCAATAGTCATGCTGTTGCTTGATACGTTTATTTTGATATGTTCCTAGAGAAAATTGTGTTAAAATGTTAGTAGCAATGATGGATTTGATCCGGTATTTGAGGTTTCATCCTCAAGGTTGCTAGATGTAAGAATTATGTCCTTAATGCAACCGCTAGGTGATGCACGCCATTGCAGAGCGTATGCGACGTTATGAACGCTTGGCTAGCTCAAGATGATGACTTTACTTGATAGTTTTGTGCACCATGCTTTATGGCTTAGAATCGGACTTCAAAGATGTTTTTGAAACATCATGGACCATATGAGATGTTCCGTGAATTCAAGTTAATATTTCAAGCAAATACCCAAGTTGAGAGATATGAAGTCTCCAACAAGTTCTATAGCTTAAAGATGGAGGAGAATCGCTTCAACTAGTGAGCATGTGCCTGCATTGTTGTCTCGGGTACTACAATCGCTGAATCAAGTGGGAGTTAATCTTCCGTGATAAGATAGTGATTGATGAATTCTTCAGTCACCATCACCAAGTTAGTAGAACCGTGATGAACTATGAAGTATGCAAGGGATGATGAAAATGATTCCTAGTTTTTCATGATGATGAAATCGAAGGTAGAAATCAAGAAAGAACATCAAGTTGATGGTTAACAAGACCACTAGTTTCAAGAAAAGGGCAAAGGGATAGAAGGAATCAAGAAGAATGACAAGCAAGTTGTCCCTAAGTGAAGCTTCCAAGTCTGACCTAGCCCAGACTAAGTGCTTCAACCGCAGGGACCGGTCATCGAAGCGAACTACCCCAAGTATTTGGTGATAAGAAGGATGGCAAAGTAAAAAAGGGTATATTTGATATACAGTGTTTTATGTGTTTACTAGTGTTTATAGCAACCCTCGTATTTGGTAATGGTTCCAATAAGAGTAGTAACTCAAACGGAGTTGCGTATAAAATAAACTAGTTAAGGGTGAAGTGACGATGTGTTGAAAGTAGTTTCAAGATTGATATGATCATCATCGCACACCCCTATACTTTCGGGATTAGTGTTGAACCTAAATAAATGTTATTTGGTGTTTACGCGAGCATGAATATGATTTGATCGTGTTTATTGCAATACGTTATTCATTTAAGTAAGAGAATAAACTGTTGTTCGCTTACATGAATAAACCTTATATGGTTACACACCCAATGAAAATGGTTCATTGATCTCGATCTAGTGATACAATATTCATAATATTGAAACCAAAAATCAAAGTTAATAATGATAGTGCAACTTATTTGTGGCAATCGCCAGCAGGTCATATTAGTAAAGCATGAAGAAACTCATGTCGATGGGATTTTGGAATCACTTGATTATGAATCACTTGATGCTTAAGTAACCGCGCTTTTGGGCAAGATGACTAAAACTCCGCTTCTAAAATGGAACAAGCTACTAACTTATTGGAAATAATACATACCGATGTATGCATCCAATGAGTGTTGATGTCGTGGCAAGTATCGTATTTTTCACCTTCATAAGATGATTTGGCAATTATGGGTATTTCTACTGATGAACCATAATCGAAATAGTTGAAAGGTTCAAAGAATTTCAGAGGAAGTGGAAATCATTCAAGAAAATAAAGTTTCTATGATCCATCATGGAGACGAATATTGAACAAGTTTATCTTCAAAAAACTGGAATAGTTTCAAAACGCCAGAAACAATGTTATGGTGTGCCAACATTGAATGACATTGTATAGTGCAAATATGTTTCACCGATTTACCAAACCTTTGGATCATGATTAAGAACTGCATTCACCTAAATAGGGCCTCAAAGGAAATATATGAACGGTTTACAAGAAACAAAGTTGCGCTTAAGTTTGGGCGCGTTATTGAAAAGCATGATAAGCTAACCCAAATGAGAAGACGTTAGAATCCCAAAGGAAAGTTGGGCACCTCTTCAGATAAGGAAGATACTTGTAGATGGATTTAAAAGGATTTCTCCCTAAAGAAGTGTGGAAAAGTAGTTTAGTAAATTGTCCCTTTGAAAGTGTTACACTAATTGGTTGGATCTAAATAGGAGGAAGTTAAGATGATGATCATAAAACTTCAGATCAAGTTGTTACCGAATCAGAGATCAACCAGAGTAAGATCCGCACTTGAGGTGTACGGTAATCCATTCGAAGTCATGTTACTAGACCATGATGAACCTACAACTATGAGGAAGCGATGATGAGCCCAGATTCCGCAAATGGCTTGAGGCCATGAAATCTGAGATGGGATCCATGTATGAAAACAAAGTATGGATTTGGTTGACTTCCCAAGGGTCGGCAAGCAATAGAAAACAAGTGGATCTTCAAGAGGAAGACGGACGCGATATAGGTTACTATCTACAAAGCTCGACTTGTCGCAAAAAAGGTTTTGACAAGTTCAAGGTGTTGACTACAATGAGATTTTTCAACCTGAGCGATGCTTAAGTCTGTCCAAATCATGTTAGCAATTGCACAATTTATGAAATTTGGCAAATGGATGTAAAACTGCATTCAATGGGTTTCGAGGAAGAGTTGTATATGATGCAAACCGGGTTTTATCAATCCAAAGGAGCTAAAAAGGTGCAAGCTCCAAAGATCCATCTATGGACTGCAAGCATCTCGAGTTAAATATACGCTGATAAGTTGATCAAAGATATAGTTTATAAGACTTACGGGAAGCCGATTTACTAGAAAGTGAGGGGGACTACATCATTTCAAAGTATATGTGAATGACATATTGTAGATTGGAAATAATGTAGAATTATTCCAAAGCATAAAGGAGTGTTTAAAAGGAGTTTTTCAAAGAAAGACCTCGTGAAGTTCCATATTGAGCATTGATCTATAGAGATAGATCAAGACCTTGATAAGTTTTTTTTCAATGAGTACATATTTGACAAGATTTTGAAGTAGTTCAAAATGGAAAAAAAAGAAAGAGTTCTTGCCTGTTACAAGGTGAAATTGAGTAAGACTCAAAACCCCACCACGAAGATAGAAAAGAATGAAAGTCATTCCCTATGCCTTGGCCAAGGTTCTATAAAGTATGCCATGCGGTACCAGATCATTGTATACCCCACTAAGTCCCAAGGAGGACAATAGTGATCTAGGAGTAGATCATAGACAATGTCAAAATTATCCTTAGGGAATAAGGATATGTTTCTATTATGGAAGGACAAAAGGTTGGGAAGGGTTACGCCGATGCAAGTTTTGACACCCATCTAGATGACTCTAAGTCTCGATCTAGATACATATTGAAAGGGGAGCAATTATTAGAGTAGCCGCGAGCATTGTAGACAAAAAATTGCAAAATACA
>JAHHZJ010006697.1:0-21935 GCA_021437245.1 Aegilops speltoides | reverse complement strand
AGTACCATCAAAATGGTGAATGTGAAAGAGGTGATCTATTTATGCATAATGGGGGAGGGAGAGTTCATTGAGAGAACAACACTCCCCTATGTCCATGCCTACACCTAGACTAGACAACAAAGTTGGGGGGTGCACGGTTCAAGTCACATTGCTCAAATCAATGATATTTAGCTATGCCTTAACTCTGAATCTTGCTTCATCCAAGGGTCGGAAAATATCCAAGGTTATCATGAGTGTTGAATACTTGAGCTCGATCCCCCGCCAATGTGATCCCAATGAAGTGATATCAATCTCAATGTGCTTCGCCTTGAAGTGTTGACCGGTTGAGAGAAATCTTGATGGCACTTTCATTATCACACCAAAGAGGCACTTTGTCACAAATGACACCGATTTTTAAAGTTTGCCTCATCCATAGGAGTTGAGCAAACAACTACCCCGCCACATACTCCGCCGTGGACGAGAAACACAATTTTCTTGAAGACCAACTTACCAAAGAGCAACCAAGAAATTGGCACCTCCAAGTGGATTCCTATCCACTTTGTCTCCCGCCCAATCGAACTGGGAAACCTTCGCTTGAAGTTTGCTCCTCTTTACCATAAGCCAAAGTTTGGGGTATGAGCCAAAATCGAAGATTCCTTTGACCGCCAATAGTGACTTTCCTTTTGGGCGGCTTGAAACGGTACACATCCCCACACTCAACATGATATCCGGCCTAGATGCACAAAGGTAAAGCAAGGAGCCAATCATGGAGCGATATACCTTTTGATCCACCGCTTAATTGGGATCGATGTCAAGTTGGCACTTGGTAGGCATCGTGTAGTAGCCCTTGACATCACTTAGCTTGAATTTTTGCATGTCTTGAGTATATTTGGCTTGGTTGATGAAGGTTCCTTCTTTTTGCTTGATGTCAAACCAAGGAAGAACTTCAACTCTCCCATCAAGACATCTTAAACTTGGAGGTCATGAGAGCGCAAATTCTTCATTGAAGCTTTGTTAGGGGAACCAAAGATAATATCATCAACATATAGTTGGATACAAACAACTCCCCGGACCTTCTTAAAAAAGAGGGGTCATTAGCCCCTTCAAAACCACATCTTGTAGCAACTTAAGGTGGTCATACCACGCACGTGGGGCTTGTTTAAGGCCATAGAGTGCCTTATCGAGTTGATACACATGATCCAAGTAAGGATCCTCGAACCCGGGGTTGTTGACATAGACCAACTCATTAATGGGACCATTAAGAAAAGCACTTTTCACATCCATTTGTTGCAACTTAAAGTTTGTGGGATAAGCAATCAACAAACGAATGGATTCAAGACGCAACGGAGCGGGTTTCACCGTAGTCGATACCTCGACTTGGGAGTAGCCTTGTGCTACCAATCTTTCCTTGTTCTAATGATGTTCCCATGGGCATCTTGCTTGTTCTTGAAGATCCACTTGGTCCCAATGACATTGTGGTTCCTGGATGGTCTTGGCACCAATCTCCACACCTTGTTGTACTCGGTTGTTGAGTTCTTCATGCATGGCATTGAGCCAATCCGGTCTTCGAGCGCCATAGACCTTTTGGGGTTCAACACAAGAGACAAACGCTGATGTTCACAATAGTTTGCCAATTGTCTATGAGTTCTTACCCTTTACGTAGGCTTCCAACCACATTTTCCATGAGATGGCCTTGGGTGGTGAGCTTGAAGCAATCTTCGCACGACGCTTAATTCCTCCTCGTGTCAAGGAGGAGGATTGACTTGATGATCTTGAGCGCTGCCTTGAGTTTGTTCTTGATCTTGAGGTTGCTCTTGATCTTGAACTAGCTCGAGGGGGAGAACTTGACCTTGGGCATCATTTCGTGGTTCATCACCTTCTTGAGGTAGATCTTGCCCTTGGTCTTGTTCACGAGGTTGAGGGCCTTCACATTGTTCTTCTGGAAGCGCAGGGTCTTGATGAGGTGATGGATCTACTTGAGTAGAGCATTGTCCTTCTCCTTCGCCACAAGGGGTTCCTCAATGGGTAGGATGTGACCAATACCCATTCTTCTTATGGCTTGGGGAGGAATTTCATCACCTATATCACAAGTACCACTTTGCTCCACTTGGGAGCCAAGATTGCTTAAACTCCATGTTACATCGCCCTCAATGAGTCCGTGGACTTGTTGAGGACACGTAAGCATGAGAGTTTGTAGCATAACCAACAAATATGCCCTCATGAGCTCTAGCTTCAAATTTAGACAACCTAACACCTTTCTTGAGAATGAAACACTTACAACCGAACACCCGAAGTACTTGAGGTTGGGCTTGTTGCCGGTGAGGATCTCATAAGGAGTCTTGTTCAAACCTTTGTGAAGATAGAGCCGATTGGATGCATGACATGCGTGTTGATGGCTTCGCCCAAAAGTTGTATGGAGACTTGAACTCCGCCATCATGGTCCTTGCCGCTCCATCAACGTCCGGTTCTTCCTCTCGCAACACCATTTTGTTGAGGGGTATAAGGTGCCGATATTGATGCTTGATCCCTCATCACTAAGAAACTCATCCAAGGTGTAGTTCTTGAACTCGTGTCGTTGTCGCTTCTATTGTCAAGATCTTTGCATAATGTTGATGTTGAGCTTCATTTGCAAAGTTGATGACGGTTTGTTGGGTCTCACTCTTCCTCTTGAAGAATTATACCCAAGTGTATCTTGAATAATCATCCACAATCACCAAGCAATACTTTCTTCCTCCAAGACTATCAAAGATGGAGGCCCAAAGAGATCCATGAAGGAGCTCCAAGGGTCTCTTCGAGTAGATGATGGTTGAGGGAGGGTGAGCTTTTTCATGAAGCTTTCTTCGATACAAGCATCGCAAGCACGATCTTTGGCAAAACTCACATTTGTTAGTCCACTAACATGGTCCCCTTGAGGAGACTTTGCAAAGATCTCATATTAACGATAAGCGGTGATGCCAAAGCCATCCCACGCCAACTTTAGCCATTAGGCATGTCGGGTCTTAGTGGGTTGCTCAAAAGTTAACCACATAGAGACCGTTCTCTACATGCCCAACAAAGGCTACTTTAAGAGTCTTGCTCCACAAGAGGGCCACGGTATCAATATCAAAGAATGTGGCAAAGCCCATGAGTGCAAGTTGACGAACGGAAAGTAATTGAATGCAAGGGACTCAATAAGCATGACTTTCGATCGTTAGATCATGAGAAATGACAACCTTGCCGAGACCCAATACCTTAGAATGTGATGCATCACCCCACTCGACATTGGTGGGCATAGATGGAATCTCTTGCACATCCACCACCAAGTCCTTGCTCCCGTCATATGATTTGTTGCTCCACTATCGAGCAACCATGATCCCCACCGTAAGCAAACACCTACACGAGATCAATGCTTGGTTTTAGGTACCCATTTAGTAATGGGTCCTTTGATGTTAGTAACAAGGGCCTTGGGAACCCAAATAGACCATTCAATGTACTCATAAGGAGAACCAACAAATTTAGCATAAACATGTCCATCACTAGCACGCACAACACATATGAAGGGTTAAAGTCGCGGCTTTGTTTGAGGAAACGTTTTGCCCTTTTGGACATCAACTTCCTTCACTTTATCCTTCTTCTTCTTGAAGTCTGCCTCCTTCTTTCACAAACGCTTGTTTGAGGGAGGAGGACGATTGGCCTTGTTGTTCTTCTTCTTCGCTTCTTGGACTTGGGTGCAAACCCAATTCTTCTTTGCTCACAACTTCCTTTTGATTGCTCAAAAGGTCGTTGAGGTTTTTCTCACCTTGAATGCAAGTCACAAGGCCCTTCTCAAGTTGATCCTTCAACTTAGCATTTTCTCCACAAGATGCACATGCTCACAACAAGGGTTAGTAGCACATGCATTATCAATTAATACCATATGAGGAAAGGTGGCTTTTTCCTTGATTAGCTTAACTTGGAGTTGAGAATGAGACTCTTGAGGCTAGCATGAGTACCCTTTAAGACCTTGTGGGCCTTGTCAAGTATCTCAAACTCCTCTTGAGTCTAGCATGATCAACCCCAAGTTTAGCCTTCTGAGGTTAGCACACGAGACATGACAAGAGCATGATCAAGATCTTTCTTTAACTTAGCATGGGCATCATTATGTGACTCCTCAAGAGTCAAACGATGCACACGCCTTCCTCAAGAGCATTAGAGAGATCCGATATCTCATCGGCATAGTCACGACTATGACCTTCCATCTTGGAGATGGTTTCTTTGTGAGCCTCGATCATGTCATTGGCCTCACTAAGTTGTTCCAAGAGAGCAACAAAGTGCTTCTTGACTTTCCCTTGAGCTTACTCATGAAGGACTCAAATTCATTCACTTCCTCATTAGACTCAACATGTCCATCAATGCAATCCTCCACGGAGGGATTAGTGATGATGGTGGTTGTGATGTTGGGGGTTACCTTGTTTGAAGCCTTCGCCATGAGACATCTAGCGGTGACGTCTGGTGATTCAAGAGAGACACCCGAGGAGTAGCAATGGAAATGGATGCCATGGCCGCTGCTTCTTCATTCTCATCATCATCGCCATCCTCTTGGTATTCTTCTTGAACCACCAACCCACGAGAGGGAGTCTTCTGAAGTTGTTCTTGTTGGGGACGGACTTGGCTTTGTCTTTCCGAATGAACTTGCCACCATTGTCTTCCCGCTTTCATAAGGACAATCCGCAACTAAATGGCTCACATTGCCATAGTTGAAGCAAGTTCTAACTCGTTGTTTGCCCTTGACGCCACTAGAGTGTTCTTGTTGAAGTTGGTCTTGAGCTCTTCTTGCTCCAAAATTGTCCTCAAGCAAGAGCCATGTGCTCATGGTAGTCGAACTTGGTGTCTTCGGGTTGCTTTCCTCATCATCCACTTCTTCCTCTTCTTCGACAATGAGCTTGGCCTTCAAGGCAAGGTTAGGCTTCTTAGCTCTTTGAGAACGGAGCACCGGATTTTCGCGGTCTTGTCCAAGATACTCATTGCAACGAACTCATCCAACACTTCACTTGAGGTCATGGTGTGGAAGTCCGCTCGCTGACTTTAATGACGGAGGACATGGCTTTGTTGTAGGGCATCATGGCCTTGAGGAACTTTCGCTGATCCAATTGTCATCCGTGTCCTTGCTTCCATGATCTCGGTGCCACCGCGAGTTTGGTCACTCTTCAAAGAGCTCACGAGGTTCTTCATCTTCTTTCATTGCAAACTCGCGGCTTCATCTTGCACCACTTCATAGTTGGACCGTGAATGCTAGCACTTCCACGATAGAGGCCCTCAACACATTTCCATGCTTTTTAGCCACTACATGGGGTCAAGGTGAGGGAGATCTTCGAAGAATTGCATCTTGAATGACGAAGAGAGCACTCTCATTGAATTGATTGTCCACGGCTTCTCGAGGGTGAAGTTGCTTGGGTCATGAGGATAAAAACCTTCTTCAATGACTCTCCAAAGATTAGTATTAACATGTTTCAAATGACGCTTAAATCGATAGACCCAATTATCAAAATCTACACCTTTTTCATACTTAGGAGGTGGACCGACATGATTCAAATGAGTGGAGGGGATTGGCCCTCCATAGACTGGGGGTTCCACATGGGCAAAGATGCGTACCATTTCTACCACTAGTAGAAGGATCTTTCATTGTTAGCTCTTGTCGGAGAAAGCATCCGCCACCTTGTTAGTAGGATCACCCACTTTCATAGGTGCGGTAGATAGTGTTAGGAAACGAGTAATTTCAAAATTTTCCCACGCACACGCAAGATCATGGTGATGTATAGCAACGAGAGGGGAGAGTGTTGTCTACATACCCTTGTAGACCCGGGCGAAGCGATCACAACGTAGAGGAAGTAGTCAGACGCTCTCCTCGCGATCCGACCGATCCCGCGCCACATTCGACGCCCGAAGTTCTTGACACACGACAGCTCGATGACATCCCTCAGACCGATCCAGCCGAGTGTCGAGGGAGAGTTCCACAAGACGACGGCGCAGGACGATCTTGATGTTTCACGGCGCAGGCTTCGCTTAAGCTTCGCGACGGTATAACCGAGGTGGAATATGGTGGAGGGGGCACCGACACGGCTAAGGAACGATCTAAAGATCAACTTGTGTGTTCCAAGGTGCCCCCCGCCTCAGATATAAAGGAGCAGGGGAGGGGCCGGGCGGCCAAGAGGAGGCGCTGCCAGGAGTCCTACTCCTCCGAGTAGGATTCCCCAATCCTAGTTGGACTAGGATTCCTGAGGAAAGAGAGAGAGGGGGCCCTTCTCCTAGTCCTAGTAGGACTAGGAAGGGGAGGCGCCCTCCCCTAGGGCTGCCCTTCTCTTTCCACTAAGGCCCATCGAGGCCCATTTACCTCCCGGGGTTCCGTAACCTCCCTGATCTCAGAATTTCGCTTTTGCCCGAACCATTCCAACTCCAAACATAGGCTTCCAATATATCAATCTTTATGTCTCGACCATTTCGAGACTCCTCGTCATGTCCGTGATCACATCCGGACTCAACTTCTTCGTACATCAAAATACATAAACTCATAATAACCGCCATCGAAACCTTGCGCATGGACTTCTACGGTTCGAGAACAATGTAGACATGACCTAGAACTATTCACGGTCAATAACCAACAGCGGACCTGGATGCCCATATTGGTTCCTACATATTCTACGAAGATCTTTATCGGTCGATCAAGATAACAACATACGTTGTTCCTTTGTCATCGGTATGTTACTTGCCCGAGATTCGATCGCTTGTATCCAATACCTAGTTCAATCTCGCTATCGCAAGTCTCTTTACTCGCCCGTAATACATCATCTCACAACTAACTCATTAGTTGTAGTGCTTGCAAGGCTTCAAAGATGTGCATTACCGAGAGGGCCCAGAGATACCTCTCCCACAATCGGAGTGACAAAACCTAATCTCAAATACGCCAACCCAACATTTGCCTTTGGAGACACCTGTAGTACTCCTTTATAATCACCCAGCACGCTAGACGCTTGGTAGCACCCAAAGTGTTCCTCCGTAAACGGAGTTGCATAATCTCATAGTTACAGAACATGTATATGTCATGGATAAAAGCAGAGCAACATACTAAACGATCGTGGTGCTAAGCTAAGGAATGGGTCATGTCAATCGATCATTCTACTAATGATGTGACCCCATTAATCAAATAACAACTCCTTGTTCATGGTTAGGAAACATAACCATCTTTGATTAACAAGCTAGTCTAGTAGAGGCATACTAGTGACATGTTGTTTTGTCTATGCATTCACACATGTATCATGTTTCCTGTTAATACAATTCTAGCATGAATGATAAACATTTATCATGAAATAAGGAAATAAATAATAACTTTATTATTGCCTCTAGGGCATATTTCCTTCAGCCTCCCACTTGCACTAGAGTCAATAATCTAGATTACATAGTAATGATTCTAACACCCATGGAGTCTTGGTGCTGATCATGTTTTGCTCGTGGAAGAGGCTTAGTCAATGGGTCTGCAACATTCAGATCCGTATGTATCTTGCAAATCTCTATGTCTCCGTCCGACTAAGTCCCGGATGGAATTGAAGCGCCTCTTGATGTGCTTGGTCCTCTTGTGAAATCTGGATTCCTTCGCTAAGGCAATTGCTCCAGATTGTCACGAAGATTTTCATTGACCCGATGCACTAGGTATGACACCTAGATCGGATATGAACTCCTTCATCCGCACTCTTCATTAGCTGCCCCGCTGCTATGTATTCCGCTTCACATGTAGATCCCGCCACGACGCTTTGTTTAGAACTCGCACCAACCGACAGCTCCTCCGCTTAGTGTAAATACGATCCGTCTCGCGATTTAGAATCGTCCGGATCGTGTCAAAGCTTGCATCAACGTAACTGCTTACGATGAGCTCTTTGTCACCTCCATATACGAGAAACATATCCTTAGTCCTTTTCGTATTTCAGATGTTCTTGACCGCTGTCCAAAGGATCCACTCTCGATTACTTTGGTACCTTCCTGCTAGGCTTATAGCAAGGCACACATCGTGTCCGTACACAAGATTGCATACATGATAGAGCCTATGGTCAAGCATAGGAACATCTTTCATTTTCTCTATCTTCTTCGCAGTGGTCGGGCATTGAGTCCGACTCAACTTCACACCTTGTAACACGTGCAAGAACCCTTTCTTTGCTTGATCCATTTTGAACTTCTTCAAAACTTTGTCAAGGTATGTGCTTTGTGAAAGTCCAATTGCCGCCTTGATCTATCTCTATAGATCTTAATGCCCAATATGTAAGCAGCTTCACCGAGGTCTTTCATTGAAAAACTCTTATTCAAGTATCCCTTTATGCTATCCAGAATTCTATATCATTTCCGATCAGCAATATGTCATCCACATATAATATCGTAAATGCTACAGAGCTCCCACTCACTTTCTTGTAAATACAGCTTCTCCAAAAGTCTCAGATAAACCCAAATGCTTTGATCACACTATCAAAGCGCTTATTCCAACTCCGAGATGCTTGCACCAGTCCATATATGGATCGCCGAGCTTGCACACTTTGTTAGCTCCCTTTGGATCGATAAAACCTTCGTTGCATCATATACAACTCTTCTTCCGTAAATCCATTCAGAATGCAGCTTTACATCCATTTGCCAAATTTCATAATCATAAAATGCGCAATTGCTAACATGATTCGGACGGACTTAAGCATCGCCACGGGTGAGAAGGTCTCATCGTAGTCAATCCCTTGAACTTGTCGAAACCCTTTGCATAAGTCGAGCTTTATAGACAGAATATTACCGCCACCGCCTTCTTCTTGAAGATCCACTTGTTTTCTATTGCTTGCCTACCTCGGCAAGTCAACCAAAGTCCACACTTTGTTTTCATACATGGATCCCATCTCGATTTCATGGCCTCAAGCCATTTTATGAATCTGGGCTCACCATCGCTTCTTCATAGTTCGAGGTTCATCATGATCTAGTAGCATGACTTCCGTAACAGGATTACCGCATCACTCGTGCGGATCTTACTCGTTGATCTACGAGGTTCTCAGTAACTTGATCTCAAGTTTCATGATCAACATCATCAACTTCCTCGCTATTGGTGTAGATGTCTCGTAAACCGCTTTCATGCGATTTAACTACTTTCAAGTAAGGGAGAAGGTACTATTACCTCATCAAGTTCTACTTTCCTCCCACTCACTTCTTTCGAGAGAAACTCCTTCTAGAAAGGATCCATTCTTAGCAACGAATGTTTTGCCTTCGGATCTGTGATAGAAGGTGTACCCAATTGTTTCCTTTGGGTATCCTATGAAGACACATTCGATTTGGGTTCGAGCTTATCAGTTGAAGCTTTTTCACATAAGCATCGTGATCCCCAAACTTTAAGAAACGACAACTTTGGTTTCTTGCCAAACCATAGTTCATAAGGTGTCGCCTCAACGGATTTCGACGGTGTTCTATTCAGGTGAATGCGGCCGCCTCTAGAGCATAACCCCAAAACGATAGCGGTAAATCAGAAGAGACATCATAGATCGCACTCATATCTAGTAAAGCACGACACGACGCTCGACACACCATTACGCTGTGGTGTTCCGGTATGGAGTTGCTAAACTATTCCGCATTGTTTCAAATGTAGACCAAACTCAGAACTCAAATATTCACCTCCACGATCGATCGAGAAATTTAATTTTCTTGTTACGATGATTTTCAACTTCACTCAAATTCTTTGAACTTTTCAAACGTTTCAGACTTATGTTTCATTAAGTAGATATACCCATATCTCGCTAAGTCATCTGTGAAGGTGAGAAAATAACGATATCCGCCACGAGCCTCAACATTCATTGACCACATACATCCGTATGTATGATTTCCAACAAATCTGCTGTTCTCCCATAGTACCGAGAACGGTGTTCTAGTCATCTTGCCCATGAGGCACGGTTCGCAAGTGCCAAGTGATTCATAATCAAGTGACTCCAAAAGTCCATCAAGATGGAGTTTCTTCATGCGCTTTACAATCGATATGACCTAAACGGCAAGTACACAAATAAGTTGCACTATCATTATCAACTCGCATCTTTTGGTTTCAACATTATGAATATGTGTATCACTACTATCGAGATTCATCAAAATAGACCACCTCAAGGGTGCATGACCATAAAAGATATTACTCATATAAATAGAACAACCATTATTCTCTCGATTTAAATGAATAACCGCCTCGCATCAAACAAGATCCAGATATAATGTTCATGCTCAACGCAGCACCAAATAACAATTATTTAGGTCTAAAACTAATCCCAAGGTAGATGTAGAGGTAGCGTGTCGAATCGCGATCACATCGACTTTGGAACCATTTCCCACGCCAAGATCGTCACCTCGCCCTTTGCCGTAGTTCGCTAATCCAGTAGTCCCCTGCTTCGAGTTGCAAATATTAGCAATGTAACCAAGATCAAATACCCAAAGCTACTACGAGCTCTAGTAAGGTACACATCAATAACATGTATATCACATATACCTTTGTTCACCTTGCCATCCTTCTTATCCGCCAAATACTTGGGGCAGTTCCGCTTCCAAAGGACTACCGCTTGCAAGAGAAGCACTCTGCCAGTGTTTAGGCCGACTTGGGTTTTTCTCCGAGCAAAGAACTTGCTTGTCGTTCTTCTTGAGATTCCCTTCTTCTTCCCTTTGCCTTTCTTCTTGAAACTAGTGGTCTTATTGACCATCAACACTTGATGCTCCTTCTGATTTCTACCTCCGCAGCTTTTAGCATTGCGTAAGAGCTCGTATAGTTTTTACTAACCCTTGCATATTATAGTTCATCACGAAGCTTTTGTAGCTTGGTGGCGTGATTGAGAATTCGTCAATGACACAATCATCCGGAAGATTAACTCCCAATTGTGTCAAGTGATTGTAGTACCTGCACATTCTGAGTATATGCTCACTAATGTAACTGTTCTCCTCCATCTTGCAGCTATAGAACTTATTGGAGACTTCATATCTCTCAATCCGCATTCTGTTGAATATCAACTTCAACTCCTCGAACATCTCATATGCTCCATGACGCTCAAAACGCCGTTGAAGTCCCGGTTCTAAGCCGTAGCATGGCACATCGAACTATAGAGTAGTCATCAGCTTTGCTCGCCAGACGCTCAACGCCGCCGCCAGATCTCGAAAGAAGAGTTCGCACCTAGCGGTGCATCCAGACGAAACTCTTCAGGCAGCAATGAGGATGATCTCGTTACGGACCCAAATTCGTAATTGCTACCATCATCTTTCAACTTTGCTTTCAAGGAACGATTAAAATTCAACGGAACAACAAAGACGAGCCATCTATCTACAATCAAACATAAACAAGCAAGATACTATCAGTACTAAGTTCATGATAAATTTAAGTTCAATTAATCATATTACTTAAGAACTCCCACTTAGAAAGACATCTCTAGTCATCTAAGTGATCACGTGATCCAAATCAACTAAACCATAACCGATCATCACGTGAAATGGAGTAGTTTTCAATGGTGAACATCTTATGTTGATCATATCTACTATATGATTCACGCCGACCTTTCGGTCTCCGTGTTCCGAGGCCATATCTGCATATGCTAGGCTCGCCAAGTATAACCCGAGTATTCTGCGGTGCAAAACTGGCTTGCACCCGCTAGATGGACGAGAGCTTATCACACCCGATCATCACGCGGTGTCCGGGCACGATTTAACTTTGGCAACGGTGCATACCGGGAGAACACTTCTTGATAATTTAGTGAGAGATCATCTTATAATGCTACCGCCAATCAAAGCAAGATAAGATGCATAAAAGGATAAACATCACATGCAAATCAATATAAGTGATATGATATGGTCATCATCATCTTGTGCTTCATGATCTCCATCTTGCAGCACCACCATGATCACCATCGCCACCGGCGCCGACACCTTGATCTCCATCGAGCATCGCTTGTCGCCTCGCCAAACTTATGCTTCTACGACTATCGCTACCGCTTAGTGATAAAGTAAAGCATTACAGTATGCATTGCATTGCATACAATAAAGCGACAACCATATGGCTCCAGCCAGCTTGTCGATAACTTCGTTACAAAACATGATCATCTCATACAATAAAATATAGCATCACGCCTTGACCATATCACATCACAACATGCCCTGCAAAAACAAGTTAGACGCCCTCTACTTTGTTGTTGCAAATTTTACGTGGCTGCTACGGGCTTAAGCAAGAACCAATCTCACCCACGATCAAAACCACAACGATATTTCACAAATAGACTCGCTTTAACCTTCTCAAGGACCGGGCGAGCCACACTCGGTTCAACTAAAGTGAGAGAGACAGCACCCACCAGTCACCTTTAAGCAACGAGTGCTCGAGCGGTGAAACCAGTCTCACAGAAGCGCACGCCAGTAATGTCGGTCCGGGCCGCTTCATCTCACAATACCGCTGAACCAAAGTATGACATGCTGGTAGGTAGTATGACTTGTATCGCCCACAACTCACTTGTGTTCTACTCTGCAAAACATCAAACCATAGAAAAACCTAGGCTCGATGCCATCGTTAGGGAACGAGTAATTTCAAAAATTTCCTACGCACACGCAAGATCATGGTGATGTATAGCAACGAGAGGGGAGAGTGTTGTCTACATACCCTTGTAGACCCGGGCGAAGCGATCACAACGTAGAGGAAGTAGTCGACGCTCTCCTCGCGATCCGACCGATCCCGCGCCATATCTGACGCCCGAGTTCTTGACACACGACAGCTCGATGACGCCCTCAGATCTCGATCCAGCCGAGTGTCGAGGGAGAGTTCCACAAGACGACGGGCAGGACGATCTTGATGTTTCATCTGCAGCAGGCTTCGCTTAAGCTTCAAGGACGGTATAACCGAGGTGGAATATGGTGGAGGGGGCACCGACACGGCTAAGGAACGATCTAAAGATCAACTTGTGTGTCCTAAGGTGCCCCCCCCCCTCAGATATAAAGGAGCAAGGGGGAGGGGGCCATGCCAAGAGGAGGCGCTGCCAGGAGTCCTACTCCTCTCGAGTAGGATTCTCCAATCCTAGTTGGACTAGGATTCCTGAGGGGAAAGGAGAAGAGAGAGAGGCCCATTTACCTCCCGGGGTTCGCCTCCCTTCTCCTAGTCCTAGTAGGACTAGGGAAGGGGGGAGGCTGAAACCTAGGACCGGTTCGAAGTATGTCTAGAGGGGGGTGATTAGACTACTTGACAACTTAAAAATTTTGTCTTTTGATTGGAGTAGTTTCTTAGCAAGTTCACAATGATAACTAAGTCAAGTATCACCCTACACATGCAATTCTAGAGTTGTGGCAGCGGAAAGTAAATTGCATGTATAGTAAATGAGAGGAGGAGAAGAGCAAACGCAATGGAGACACGGAGATTTTTTTTCTCGTGGTTCCGAGTAGGTGGTGCTATCGCCAATCCACGCTGATGGAGACTTCAACCCACGGAGGGTAACGGCCGCATGAGTCCACGGAGGGCTCCACCCACTAAGGGTCCACGAAGAAGCAACCTTGTCTATGCCATCATGGCTTACGCCCACGGAGGACTAGCCTTACTCGGGGTAGATCTTCACGAAGTAGGCGATCTCCTTGCCCTTACAAACTCCTTGGTTCAACTCCACATCATGACGGAGGCTCCCAAGCGACACCTAACTAATCTAGGAGGCACCACCTCCAAAAGGTAATAGATGGGGTTGGTGATGATGAACTCCTTGCTCTTGTGCTTCAAATGATATCTCCCCAACACTCAACTCTCCTCACCGATTTGGCTGTGGTGGAAGAAGGGATTGAGTGGAAAGCAACTTGGGAAGACTAGAAATCAAGTTTCATATGGTGGGAGTGGAGCAACTTGATCTCAACACAAGGGTAGGTAGTTTTCTTCTCGTAAATGTAAGGTAGGAGTGGTAGTTCTTTCGATGGCTCTCCACGTAATGAAGAGGAGGTGGAGGGTATTTATAGCCTCCACACAAAATCCAACTGCTACACACATTTGATTAATCTCGGTCGATCAAGTTGACAACTCGGTCGACCGAAAGTTCAAATCTTGTGAACGTTGGGATTTTCGTGGGACCGAAAATACAATCTCTGTTGGACCGATTCTTCCAAAGTCTAGGGTTTGCCAATCTCGTGGGACTGACTTGCTCATCTCGGTGACACCGATTTGAGTACGTATGTTACGTAAGGTTGGCAACACCAATTTCGAATGACCGAGTTTGGAATCGAAAATCCGAGATTCTTAGGGTTTGGGTATATGGTCGAGGTGGTTCATCTCGTGTGACTGAGTTTGGAATCGGTGGGACCGAGATTACTTATGAGTTTATGTTGGAATGAAAGATTGCTGATTGTTTGAGAGATAAATCACTAAGCACTTTAGAGCAACCAGATCATCATCATAACCTCATCCCCTTTAATAGTATTGGCTTTCCTATGGACTCAATGTGATCTTGGATCACTAAACCAAAATGGAGTCTTGAGCTTTTGCCAATGTTTTCCTTAGCATTTTGAGGGGTCCACATCATCAACCATTGCCATACCCATATCAATGAACTTTCTGAAATATTCTCAAGAAATGATTAGTTCAATGATATATATGTTGTTATTAATTACCAAAACCACCGGGATTAGTTGCACTTTCAATCTCCCCTTTTGGTAATTGATGACAACATATAGATCAAAGCTCGACAAATGATATAATCAATGAATAACATCGTCGCTTTGAGAAGTATGTGATAAGCAAGAGCTCCCCTAAATTTGTGCATTATTTAAGATTTATGCTTGAATGCAAATGCACAATCGATTAGGATCATGGGTTACTCTTCCATGTCACATACATCTTGGTGGAGCGCACAAAATGATAAGAATGAATAACATGCACCCAATCACCAAGACATGAGTAAATGATCATACAAGATATGAATGGAATATGATAGACATCAAGCACACATTAAGCACAAGATGATCAAGCACTCATCAAGATAGAGCAAACGAGTATCAAACACACGAAGTATCTCAAAGAACTCAAAAGTATCTCAAGGAAAACCGCAAACGAAAGAGCAAAACGAGCACTCTCTCTCGAAGCCCTATGATCTATACACTTTTCCCTTTGGCAACAAGTTACCAAAAGTTCGAAGGTATAGAGCTAATCGCCACTCGACTCTCGGCCGGCGGCTCCTGCTCGGCCGATGGAGTGGAGATAGCTGCATCTGCGAAAGCTTCACCAAGTCTGTGGAGCCGAGGAGTGGATACTGAGCTGGTGCCGAACCGATGGAGCTGTAGGAGGTGCCGATGTAGTAGCCGGATCTCGGCATCGAATAGCAAATGATCCGGGCTTTGTGGGCACCGGAGCAGTGCTACTCATAGTCATCCCGACCATATCACCTTCCATCTCCTTCATGAGTTCTCGCTTTCTCCTCTTAGCTTCCTCGATGTCTCGTGATCAAGCTTGTTGACGTGACTGCACTTCAATCACCTTGACGCCCGTGAGCATGGAACTTATCCTCAACGATCCTCTCAAGGCTCTCCCGAGATCGCACTATGCTGGCCAAAGCGAGCTCAATTCTCCGAGTGGCTTCAAGAAGTTGTTCTCAACGCCTTGGGTTTTGCTGCCGCTTCTTCTCGCTTTTAGCTTGTTTAGCAGCTTCAGACTTAGCATGTCCTTCTACGATGTGGGAGCATTCTCACCATCACAACCTCGTTGTCCTCATGTTCAGCTGCAAAGGGCAAGTGGGGTCTATCCAATGTGTAGGTGTCCGTACAAACTTGGCATTGATGAGCATCCAATATGCGGAGCAAACCCACATGACCTCTTCTCGTCACCGTCATTGTCCTCTTGATAGTCTCGACTATCGTGTCCATCACCTTAAAAGGTGTCTTCGATCTAGAATGTGCAGCATGTTGATAGAGTACCTCTTATCATGCGGTGGTCCTCGACTTAGGCATCAATGTATGCCTCGTAATGGTGTTGGTGGTTGGGAGACCTGCCTCAAGGTAGTAGACCAACCAAGCTTCCATATCTCTACATCCTTCTCATCTACCTCATTATACATGTTCTTCATCGACTCATGATTTTTCTTCGAATGCCATAGACATCAATATCATCTTCCCTTGAAACAGTGCATTCAGAATGCTCTCCATTCCTCAACAAGAGAATGGAATCTCTCGCCTTCTCACATCCATACAATCCTGCCATCCGATAGAAGTGTGTGGTGGCATAGAATTGCATGATCATCTCATCGCTCCAAGCAACAATTTCGACCAACGAACTCGCAATCCCACAAGCAAAGGAAGCTTTCATGCACATGTGGGAAGTAGTCTCGTTTTTCATCGTCGATGTATTTCCAAATAACGATTCGTGTCAAGAATAATTGGCTTTTGTCCATGAGCACTGCCTCATAAAAGTCTTGTTGCTCTCTTGTGTGGAATCTTGAGTCAATCGCTGTTCTTCTCCTGGTGGCATATGGATCTGCTTGCTTCCATAGCCTTAGACCTTTATCCTTTCTCTCCTTCATATTTTCAGCTCGAGGATGAGCTTCATTATGAACTCGCGCTTTCGCTCGAGCTTGAGCAAAACATGAGCCTCATCATCCGATTCTCGCAGTGGCACGTTGTCCTTTTTCTTTCTCAAGGTGTATGTTCTCATAGCCTTCTTGGGCTTGGCAAATGGTTTGGCTTGGGCTGCCTTTGCTGGAGCTGAAGGCTTAGCCTTTGTGGGTGCTCCTGCCTCGATGGCATCACCCATCAACTTCGCTTCGAGGAGGCTGAGGTGCTTCTCATCGTAGTCATCATCATCGCAGCCTTTTCATGAACTTTCCTCTTCCTCTTGGAAGTCTTCTTGATTTTGCCGGAGGTTTCTTCCATGCCGAGCTTCAGGCAATGAGGATTTCTTCACCTTGCTTGTGCCTTTCTTTGAATGTTGCCTTTGATATCCCTTGGCAACCACTTGCCTTTTTAGGCTTTGAAGATATCTCCTCATCAAGAATGAAATCAATCTTCCTCATCTGAATTTCTTCCTCCTCTCCCTCGGTGGCAACCGCAGTACCCACTTGGAGTGCTTTCTCCATCATCTCAAAAACTGCTTGCTCTCGACTTGTAGCTGCCTCGAATCTCAACCGCATCTCGACTGTTCGACCGCTACTTCTTCGCATATGACCGACAACCTCGTGAATAGAATAGATATAGGCGTAATAGAAGAGTTATCACAAACCGCAGAGGATTTTGCAAAAGAATGAGTTCAAACTTTAGTTTTAGGTTTTCACAGTATACATGTCGGTCTCGACCGAAGTCTATCAATTCGTGAAGCTGAAATGTCTAAATGCACTATATACACCACTTTCGTGTGAGACCGAAATGGGTTTCGCCTAGCCGAGACTACTAGGGTTTCACTGAATCTTCACTTCGGTTTACCGATTTGTACAACTCGGTTTCACCGAAAAGTGCAGGCAATGGCCAGAGGCCAAATCGGTCAGTCCGAAAATGCAGTATCGGTCACACCGAGATGTGTTCGGCGGAAACCTAACCCTAAAATTTTCACTCAAAATTTGTTCTATGACCTAAACGGCCGGATAGGAAGATCTCAATCTTGGCAAGAAACATGGCAACGCCTATCGTGCATAGAATCAGCGATTGAACACGAGAGGGATGAAACTCACCCAATGCGGTGGAGTTTCACCACGGCGGCAACGGCGCTGATGAGAAAGTCCGCTGACGGCGATGGAGACTCATGGCGAGGGCGCACAAAGCGACGGCGGAGACGATCCGAGACCAAGGCGACGGCAGCTAAGGGTTTGAGGGCTAAGCGCTTGAAGAAGTAATCAACGCGCCTCGCCTCGAGTATTTATACCTTCGTTGTCGGGGGACCGAAGTTTGAAAACTCGTGGGACCGAGATGGTTAATCGCAGTAGTACACACACTTCGTCACGCCGAATTTGAAACTCGGTTTCACCGAGGTGAAAACCTAGATCAATCCAAGTGATTTCGGTCCGTCCGATTTGAGTATATTGGTTTGACCGAAAGTACTTAGAAGGTTTTGGAAGTTAGGCTTTGACGGATCGGTGGCTCCGAGTGCTCCTCACTCGGTCTGTCCAAAAAGTCTTGTTCAAAGTTTGTGATATAAGCATGAATAGAGTTTGAGACAAGAAAGCATAGATAGCTAGGGAGGAACTTAGGCATTCTTGTCCATCCATTTGGTCAGAAAAGAAAGAAAACCATAAAGACTAAAGCAACAAATGGATGTCCTCGAATGGATAAAATCATGCATCCAACATGCTCACACAATAAGATAGCAAATGAAATATGTGTCAAACATGCACAAACAAAACACTAACAGCTAGCACACAATTTGGCGATGACTAGGTCATCTATATATGAGTATATTGACTTAGGAGTCAAATGAGAACATTGTGGAAGTTGATTGCACAAGTTCTCGCCAAAATGAATATGAGTGAAGTATATTATGAGTCACCTCAAGAACTCTCTAGTTCTTCTTCTTCGATCCACATCATCTTGATGGGAACCTTGGGGTAGTAGTTGAGCTTGTTGAAGTAGAACTTGAAGTTGCCTTGGGAACCCACTTGACCATGGCCTTGGGTGCTTCAATGAATGCATCAATCTCCTCTTGAAGCTTGTCCTTGCCTTTTAGCTTGTGGTCTTGTGGTGGAAGGTCATCTTGAGCTTGTTCCTCATTGGAAGAAGTAGGATCATACTTCTCCTCTTGAGAGACAAACTTTGGAGTGGATATTGACCTTCTTCCCATTCAACACCTCGGCGCTGAACTTTCGCCAAAGCCAATTCCTTGATTCTTCCTGTCTTCCTTGTTTGCTAACAATTTCTCAAAGCTCTTGCTTCCGCAAGACTCTTGTAGACACCTTTCTATAATCCCTTTCAATAGACTATTTTCTTGCTCAAGTGAAACTTGGCTTGAAACAATGTTAGTGGAATCAAGAGAATTACTAGAAGTAACAACATTTGATTTAGCATGATTATTGTTACTACTAGATGAAGAATTTTTCTTATGCTTGTCATGCTTAGTTTTGATAGGTGGCAAGAAATTAGACAAGAGAAGTCGCTTGGCAAGATATGAAGAACTCTTCTTCAAGATCGCCATTGATAGCTTTTAGAAACTCATGTTCTTGCTCTAGATTGAGCTTCTCGTTTAGCTTCTCATGAGATTTTAGGAGCCTCTATGATCTTCTTGAGTTGTTTCATGAGCTAACTTAAGAGTGTTTAGTTCTTTAGTTAGACGCTCAATCTCCTTCATAGCATTGTCATTCGACTCATCTCGACTATAAAGACTACTAGCATGTTCATCATTACTAAGCTCACTAGATTTATCATGTAAAAGCTCATCTTCACCAAGCAAGTCATCCTCATCACTATCAAAGTCAATAAACTCAGGATGTGATACCTTGGGGCCTTTTGCCATGAAGCATCTTCCAATTCCCTCATTTGGTGAATCAAATATGTCATAGGAGTTGGAGTTGGAGGATACGAGAGCAAGACCGCAACACCTTCATCTTGATCAGATTCGAGTTGGAGTGATAGCTTCTTTCGAGTGATTGTCTGAGTCGGAGCCGAAACCCATTCACCAACATGAGCTTGATGTTTTCTTCTTGTGTAGCTCCTTGATGACTTGTCTTTCCTTTCCTAATCCTTGCTTCTCCGAGAGGATCTTCGCTCATAACGATCATCTCTACTTCTCTCTTTCGAGGCGACTCTTCTCTTGAGCTTCTTCTTCTTGGAGATTCTTCTCTTCTCTTGGGGAGTCGAACACTCATTTGAGTAGTGTCCGGTCTTCCACAATTGTAGCAGTTTCGATCACGACTAGAAGATCTCTTTTCATCATATGATCTAGACTTTGAGCTTCTTTCCTTGCTTCTACTCTTGTAGAATTTGTTGAAGTTCTTCACCATTAGGCTTATCTCTTCATTGGAAACTAGCTTGTCACTTGAGGATGTGGGAGCTTCAACTCGTAGCTTTGTAAGCACCACTTGACTTGTTGTGAAGCTCTTCCTTATCTTTAAGTGTCATCTCATGAGCAACAATCCTTCCAATGACTTCGTAGGCTTGAGATCTTGTAATTTGGCATCATTTGAATCAAAGTGCACACGGTGTCATACTTTCCATCCAAAGCTCGAGAATCTTCTTGATGATGAATCGGTCGGTCATTTCTTCGCTTCCTAAGCCTCGCCATCTCATTGGTGATGAGAGCAAGCCTAGAGTACATTTCAGCGACTCTTCACCTTCCTTCATCTTGAACTTGTCAAGTCGACCTTGAAGAACATCTAGCTTTGATTCCTTCACGGACTCGGTACCTTCGCGCATTTCACCAAAGTATCCCAAATCTCTTTGCATTCTCAAGACGGCTGATCTTGTTGAACTCTTCGACACAAAGCATTGAAGAGAATGTCACAAGCTTGAGCATTGTTCAGAACATCCGCAACTCATCCGCAGAGCTTCACGATCCGAACTTTTCCTTCTTCAAGAACTCACCTTGCAAGCCAACACAAATAATGCCCCATGCGGTGGTTATGTCCAAGAATATGCATTTTCATTTTATGCTTCCAACTAGCAAAGTTTGAACCATCAAAGTAAGGACCTCTACTAAAATTACCTCACTAGACGCCATACTCTCCTAGGTTGTGAAACCAAGCTTATGGAGTCCAATGCAATGGAAACCAATCCAATGGAGACCAAAGCTCGATACCACTTGTAGGATCGGAAGTATGTCTAGAGGGGGTGATTAGACTACTTGACAACTTAAAATTTTGCCTTTGATTTGAGTAGTTTCAGCAAGTTCACAATGATAACCAAGTCAAGTATCACCCTACACATGCAATTCTAGAGTTATGGCAGCGGAAAGTAAATTGCACGATAGTAAATGAGAGGAGGAGAAGAGCAAACGCAATGGAGACACGGAGATTTTTCTCGTGGTTCCGATAGGTGGTGCTATCGCCAATCCACGCTGATGGAGACTTCAACCCACTTGAGGGTAACGGCCATGAGTCCACGGAGGGCTCCACCCACTAAGGGTCCACGGAAGCAACCTTGTCTATGCCATCATGGCTTACGCCCACGGAGGACTAGCCTTACTCGTAGATCTTCACGAAGTAGGCGATCTCCTTGCCCTTACAAACTCCTTGGTTCAACTCCACATCATGACGGAGGCTCCCAAGCGACACCTAACTAATCTAGGAGGCACCACCTCCAAAAGGTAATAGATGGGGTTGGTGATGATGAACTCCTTGCTCTTGTGCTTCAAATGATATCTCCCCAACACTCAACTCTCCTCACCGATTTGGCTGTGGTGGAGGAAGGATTGAGTGGAAAGCAACTTGGGAAGGCTAGAAATCAAGTTTCATATGGTGGAGGAGCAACTTGATCTCAACACAAGGGTAGGTAGTTTTCTTCGTAAATGTAAGGTAGGAGTGGTAGTTCTTTCTCGATGGCTCTCCCACTAATGAAGAGGAGGTGGAGGGTATTTATAGCCTCCACATTAAAATCCAACTGCACACACATTTGACCAATCTCTACCGACTGTTGACAACTCGGTCGACCGAAAGTTCAAATCTTAGAACGCTGGGATTTTCGTGGGACCGAAAATACAATCTCTGTAGTCCGATTCTTCCAAAGTCTAGGGTTTGCCAATCTCGATGGGATCGATTTTCTCATCTCGGTGACACCGATTTGAGTACGTATGATACGTAAGGTTGGCAACACCAATTTCGGAATGACCGAGTTTGGAATCGGAAAATCCGAGATTCTTAGGGTTTGGGTATATGGCTGAGGTGGTTCATCTTGGTGTGACTGAGTTTGGAATCGGTGGGACCGAGATTACTTATGAGTTTATGTTGGAATGAAAGATTGCTGATTGTTTGAGAGATAAATCACTAAGCACTTAGAGCAACCAGATCATCATCATAACCTCACCCCTTTAATAGTATTGGCTTTCCTATGGACTC
>JAHHZJ010006696.1:0-11282 GCA_021437245.1 Aegilops speltoides | reverse complement strand
TCCATCTCACGTGATGATCGGTTATGGTTTAGTTGATTTGGATCCGGATCACTTAGATGACTAGAGAATGTCTGTCATGGGAGTTCTTAAGTAATATGATCAATTGAACTTAAATTTATCATAAACTTAGTCCCGTTTAAGTAATTTTTTTTTAAATTTTATTGTTTGGAAAAAGGGGTTAGGCAATGATGGGATTGGATCCCGGATCCGAGGTTTATCCTCATTGCGCAGTAAGAATTATGTACTTAAACACCGCTAGGTGACGATCCACGAGCGATGCCACGATGAACGCTTTAGCTCAAAGATGACTACTTGATAGTTTTGTGCACCATGCTTTATGGCTTAGAATCGACTTCAAAGATGTTTTGAACATCATGGACCATATGAGATGTTCCAGAATTGAAGTTAATATTTCAAGCAAATACCCGAGTTGAGAGATATGAAGTCTCCAACAAGTTCTATAGCTAAAAGATGGAGGAGAATCGTCAACTAGTGAGCATGTGCTCGATTGTCGGTACTACAATCGCTTGAATCAAGTGGGAGTTAATCTTCCAGATAAGATAGTGATTGAGAATTTTTAGTCACCATCACCAAGTTAGTAGAACTGTGATGAACTATAGTATACAAGGGATGATGAAAATGATTCCCAGTTTTTCATGATGATGAAACGATGAAGGTAGAAATCAAGAAAGAACATCAAGTGTTGATGGTTAACAAGACCACTAGTTTCAAGAAAAGGGCAAAGGGATAGAAAACTTCAAGAAGAACGGCAAGCAAGTTGTTGCCAAGTGAAGAAGCCCAAGTCGGACCTAAGCCCGAGAACAAGTGCTTCTACCGCAAAGGGACTGGTCACCAAAGGAATACCCCAAGTATTTGGGGATAAGAAGGATGGCAAAGTGAACAAAGGTATATTTGATATACATGTTATTGATTGTACTTTACTAGTGTTTATAGCAACCCCGGATTTGGTAAGGTTCGGTTAAGAGTAGTAACTCAAAAGGAGGGTTTATCAAAAGAACTAGTTAAGGGTGAAGTGACTTTGTGTTGAAAGTAGTTTCAAGATTGATATGATCATCATCGCATCCCTATACTTTCGGGATTAGTGTTGAACCTAAATAAATGTTATTTGTGTTCTGAGCATGAATATGATTTGATCGGTTTATTGCAATACGGTTATTCATTTAAGTAAGAGAATAAACTATTGTTCTGTTACATGAATAAAACCTTTATGGTTACACATCCAATGAAAATGGTTCATTGGATCTCATAGTATAACATATTCATAATATTGAAACCAAAAATGCAAAGTTAATAATGATAGTGCAACTTATTTGTGGCACCGCCGCAGGTCATATTGGTGAAGCGATAAAGAAACTCCATGCTGGGATTTTGGAATCACTTGATTATGAATCACTTGATGCTTTTAACCATGCCTCATGGGCAAGATGACTAAGACTCCGTTTCCGGAAATGGGCAGCAACCGACTTATTGGAAAAATAATACCGATGTATGCGATCCGATGAGTGTTAAGGCTCAAAGGGGTATCGTTATTTTCTGACCTTCAAGATGATTTGAGGATATGGGTATATCTACTTGATGAAACATAAGTCTGAAATAGTTGAAAGGTTCAAAAATTTCAGTGAAGTGGAAAATCATCGAAAAGAAAAAAGTTTCTACGATCTGATCGCTGGAGACAAATATTTAAGTTACGAGTTTGGTCTTCAATTAAAACAATGTGGAATAGTTTCACAAATTTTGCCACTTTGGAACACCACATTATAATGGTGTGTCCGAACGTCATAACCCACTTTTATTGATATAGTACAATCTATGATGTTTTTACCGATTTACCAATATCGCTTTGGGATCATGCATTAGAGACAACTACATTCACGAAATAGGGAACCATCTAAACTGCTGAGACAACACTATATGAACTGTGGTTTAGCAAGAAACCAAAGTTGTTTTCTTAAAGTTTGGGGCCATGGCTTATGTGAAAAAGTTTCATCCCCGATAAGCTCAAACCCAAATCGGAGAAGTGCGCCTTCAAGTATACCCAAAGGAAATTGTTGGGTACACCTTCTATCACAGATCCAAGGCAAAACATTCCAGTAATAAATGGATCCTTTCTAGAGAAGGAATTTTTCCGAAAGAAGTGGAGGGAGGAAAGTAGAACTTGAGGGTAATCAATGTTCCCTTATTGAAAGTAGTTCATCACGTAAATGTTTTCTTGTGACTACTATACCAATTAGTGAGGAAGCTAATGATGATTCATGTAACTTCCATAAGTTACTACCAACCTCGAGGTAAAAGAGGAGATCCGCACTGAGGGTACGGTAATCCTGTTCGGAGGTCGGTTACTTGACCATGACAAACCTACAACTATGAGGAAGCGATGATGAGCCCAGATTCCGCAAAATGGTTTGAGACCATGAAATCTGAGATATGATCCATGTATGAGAACAAAGTATGGACTTTGATGGATTTGCCCGATGATCAAAAACCATAGAAAATAAATGGATCTTCAAGAGGAAGACGGACGCGATAGTAGTGTTACATCTAAAAGCTAGACTTGTCAAAAGGTTTTTGACAAAGTTCAAGGTGTTGACTACTTGAAATTTTCCACCAGAAGCGATGCTTAAGTCTGTCCAAATCATGTTAGCAATTGGGACTTTTTATGAAATCTGCAAATGGATAAACAAAACTACATTCCTTAATGGATTTAAAGAAGAGTTGTATATGATGAAGAAGGTTTTGTCAATCCTAAAGGTGTCGAAAAATGAAGCTCCAAGCTCCTCTATGGACTGGTGCAAGATCTGAGGAATATATTTTGATAAGTTGATCAAAATATAGTTTATACAGCATTTGCAAAAGCCTGTTTACTAGAAAGTGAGTGGGAGCACTACAGATATCCGATAAGTATATGTGAATGACATATTGTTGATCGGAAATAATGTAGAATTATTCTGCAAAGCATAAAGGAGTGTTTTGAAAGGAGTTTTTCAAAGAAAGACCTTTGAAGTTGCTTACATATTGAGCATCAAGATCTATAGAGATATATCAAAACCTTTGATAAGTTTTTTCAATGAGTACATACCTTGACAAGATTTTGAAGTAGTTCAAAATAGAACAGTCAAAGAAAGAGTTCTTCCTCGTGTTACAAGGTGTGAAATTGAGTAAGACTCAAACCCTGACCACTGGAAGATAGAAAGAGAATGAAAGTCATTCCCATGCTTTGGCCATAGGTTCTATAAAGTATGCCATGTCAGGACCAGATCTATTGTATACCCTACAACCGAAGTTTGGCAAGGGAGTACAATAGTGATCTAGGAGTAGATTACGGACCAAAAAATTATCCTTAGTGGAATAAGGATATTTTCGATTATGGAAGTGAAAAAGGTTCGCCGAAAGGGTTACGCCGATGCAAGTTTTGACACCGATCCGATGACTCTAAGTCTCGATCTAGATACATATTGAAAGTGGGAGCAATTAGCTAGAGTAGCTCCGGCGAGCATTGTAGACATAAAAATTGCAAAATACATAACGGATCTGAATGTGAAAACCCTTGACTAAGATTCTCCACAAGCAAAACATGATCACACCTAAGTATTTTTGGGTGTTAATCAATGGATGTGAACTAGATTGTGAATCTAGTAAACCTTTTGGATGTTGGTCACATGGCGATGTGAACTATGGGTGTTAATCACATGATGATGTGAACTATCGATGTGAATCACATGGTGATGTGATCTAGATTATTGACTCTAGTGCAAGGGGAGATGAAGGAAATATGCCCTAGAGGCAATAATAAAGTTATTATTTATTTCCTTATATCAAGATAAATGTTTATTCTTCATGCTAGAATTGTATTAACCGAAACATAATACATGTGTGAATATATAGACAAAAGAGTGTCACTAGTATGCCTCTACTTGACTAGCTTGTTAATCAAAGATGGTTATGTTTCCTAACCATGGACAAAGAGTTGTTATTTGATTAACGGATCACATCATTAGTTGAATGATCTGATTGACATGACCCATTCCGTTAGCTTAGCACCCGATCGCTTAGTATGTTGCTATTGCTTCCTTCATGACTTATACATGTTCCTATGACTATGAGATTATGCAACCCCATTTACCGGAGGAACACTTTGTGTGCTACCAAACGCCACAACGGAATCGGGTGATTATAAAGGTTTCTACAGGTGTCTCCAAAGGTACTTGTTGAGTTGGCGATTTCGAGATTAGGATTTGTCATCCAATGCGGAGAGGTATCTCGGCCCTCCGTAATGCACATCACTTAAGCCTTTAAGCATTGCAACTAATGAGTTAGTTGTGAGATGATGTATTACAACGAGTAAAGAGACTTGCCGGTAACGAGATTGAATTAGGTATTGATACCAACGATCAATCTCGCAAGTAACATACCGATGACAAAGGAACAACGATGTTGTTATGGGTCCGACCGATAAAGTTTCAGAATATGGGAACCAATTCAAGCTTTGGTTATTGACCGGAGACGGTCTCGGCATGTCTACATTGTTCTCGAACCGTAGGGTCCACACGCTTAATTTCGGGATGCTTTATTATGAGTTTATGAGTTTGATGTACCAAGGAGTTCGAGTCCCGGATGAATCGGGGACATGACGAGGAGTCTCAAATGGTCGAGACGAAAGATCGATATATTTGATGACTATATTCGGAGTTCGGAAAGGTTCCAGTGATTCGGGTATTTTTCGAGTACCGAGAGTTACGGGAATTCGCCGGGAGAAGTATTGGGCCTTATTGGGCCCCGGGAAAGAGAGAGGGGCTGCCTAGGGCAGGCCCGCCTTCTTGGCCTAGTCCGAATTGACTAGGGAGGGGCCGCACCCCTCCTTCCTTCCCTTCTCTCTTTCCCCTTCCTTGTCTCCTACTCCTAATACATGGAAGGACCCTAGTTGACTAGGAAAGGGGGAATCCCTCCTGGGGAGGGACTCCCTAGGGCGCCGCCAGAAAAGGGCCGCCCTCCCTCCCCACCCTTTATATACGGGGTAGGGGGCACCCCATGGACACACAAGTTGATCATTGAGATCGCCTCAGCCTGGGTCCCCCTCCACAAGATTACACCTCGGTCATATTGTAGGTGCTTAGGCGGCCCGCGACAAGAGAACATCAAGATCGCCACCACGCCGTCAGGGACGGAACTCCACCCCGCCCCGCTGGATCGGAGATCGAAAGGGGCCATCGAGCTGAGGTCAAGAACTCGGAGGTGCCGGAGTAACGGTGCTTGGATCGGTTGGACCGGAGGACGAAACTACTTCCCTACGCGGCCAACGCCCGCTTCCCACGAAAAGAGACAACACTTCCCTTGTTGCTATGCATCACCATGATTCTTGGGTGCGAGGGAAATTTTTTGAAATTACTACGCTCCCCAACAGGCTCTAGCCGCCTCAGAAAGGCATAATATCTCCATGATGGTAAATATCCATCACGTGCATCCGGCCTTGGCAAGCAAAGCCAAGGTTTGAGTTCCCTCCTCCAAAGCCCACACACATTTAGACATGGTACCCAACAATGAGTGGCGCTTGTAGGATCGGAAGTATGTCTAGAGGGGGGTGATTAGACTACTTGACCACTTAAAAGTTTCACCTTTGATTGGAGTAGATTTTAGCAAGTTTACAATGATAACCAAATCAAGTATCACCCACACATGCAATTCTAGAGTTGTGGCAGCGGAAAGTAAATTGCACGATAGTAAATAAGAGGTGGAGAAGAGCAAACGCAATTTGGAGAACGGAGATTTTTCTCGTGGTTCCGATAGGTGGTGCTATCGCAATCCACGTTGATGGAGACTTCAACCCACCGGAGGGTAACGGCCAAGAGTCCACGGAGGGCTCCACCCACGAAGGGTCCAGAAGAAGCAACCTTGTCTATGCCATCATGGCTTACGCCCACGGAGGACTAGCCTTACTTGGGTAGATTCTTCCAAGAGGCGATCTCCGCCCTTACAAACTCCTTGGTTCAACTCCACATCATGACGGAGGCTCCCAAGCCACACCTAACTAATCTAGGAGGCACCACCTCCAAAAGGTAATAGATGGGGTTGGTGATGATGAACCCTTGCTTTTGTGCTTCAAATGATAATCTCCCCAACACTCAACTCTCCTCACTGATTTGGCTGTGGTGGAAGAAAGGATTGAGGAAAGCAACTTGGGAAGGCTAGAAATCAAGTTTCAATTAGGAGTGAAGCAACTTGATCTCAACACAAGGGTAGGTAGTTTTCTTTTAAATGTAAGATAGGAGTGGTAGTTTTTCTGATGGCCCTCTCCACAATGAAAGGAGGTGGAGGGTATTTATAGCTCCACAAAAATCCAACTGCTAAACAATTTGACCAATCTCGGCCAATGGTTGACAACTCGTGGGACCGAAAGTTCAAATTTAGAACGGGATTTTCTGGGACCAAAATACAACTTTGTTAGTCCGATTCTTCCAAAGTCTAGGGTTTGCCAATCTCGGGGACCGATTTTCATCTCGGTGACACCGATTTGAGTAGTATGTTGTGTTGGCAACACCAATTTCGTATGACCGAGTTTGGAATCGAAAATCCGAGATTCTTAGGGTTTGGGTATATGGTGAGGTGGTTCATCTTGGGATGAGTTTAGAATCGGTGGGACCGAGATTACTTATGAGTTTATGTTGGGAAAGATTGCTGATAGTTTGAGAGATAAATCACTAAGCACTTTGAGCAACCAGATCATCATCATAACCTCATCCCCTTTAATAGTATTGGCTTTCCTATGGACTCAATGTGATCTTGGATCACTAAACCAAAAATGGAGTCTTGAGCTTTTGCCAATGTTTTCCTTAGCATTTTGAGGGGTCCACATCCTTCATTGCCATACCCATATCAACGAACTTTCAAATATTCTCAAGAAATGATTAGTTCAATGATATATATGTTGTTAAATTACCAAAACCACCCGGGATTAGTTGCACTTTCAATCTCCCTTGGTAATTGATGACAACATATAGATCAAAGCTCACAAATGATATAATCAATGAATAACATCGTCGCTTTGAGAAGTATGTGATAAGCCTTCCCCTAAATTTGTGCATTATTTAAGATTTTGGCTTGAATGCAAATGCACAATCGATTAGGATCATGGGTTACTCTTCCATGTCACATACATCTTGGTGGAGCGATAAAATGATAAGAATGAATAACATGCACCCAATCACCAAGACATGAGTAATGATCATACAAGATATGAATGGAATATGATAAGCAATAAGTTAACACAAGATGATCAAGCACTCATCAAGATCGAGCAAACGAGTATCAAACACACCATGTCTCAAAGAACTCAAAAGTATCTCAAGGAAAACCGCAAACTAAAAGAGCAAAACGAGCACTCTTCCCCTATGATTATACCTTTTTCCCTTGGCAACAAGTTACCAAAAGTTCGAAGGTATAGAGCTAATCGTCACTCACTCCGGCCGGGCTCCCCTCCGATGGAGTGGAGATAGTCATTCCGCAAAGCTTCCCAAGTCTGTGGAGCTGGAGGAGGGATACTGAGCCTGGTGGAACCGACGGAGCTGTAGGAGGTGTGATGTAGTAGCCCTGGGTCCACATTGGAATAGCAACTGATCCGGGCTTTTGGGGCACTGCAGCAGTGCTCATAGTCATCCCGAACCATATCACCTTCCATCTCTCTCATGAGTTCCGCTTTCTCCTCTTAGCTTCCTCGATGTCCGCCTGCTTGTTGACCGTGACCCAATCAACTTTGACGCCCGAAGCATGGAAATTATCTTCAACTATCCTCTCAAGGCTCTCCCGAGATCACTATGCTGGCCAAAGGGCTCAATTCTCCGAGTGGCTCCAAGAAGTTGTTTCAACGCCTTTGGGCTTTGCCCGCTTCCTTCTCAGCTTTAGCTTGTTTGGCAGCTTGACTTAGCATGTCCCAGATGTGGGAGCATCCTCACCATCACAACTTTATCCTCGTGTTCAGGCTGCAAGGGCAAGTGGGGTCTATCCAAAGGTGTCCGTGCCAAACTTGGCATTGATGAGCATCCAATATGCGGAGCAAACCCCACGACCTCTTCTCCGGTCTCCCCGTCCTCTTGATAGTCTCTACTATCGGTCCATGACCTTAAAAGGTGCCTTCGATCTAGAATTGCAAGCATGTTGATAGAATACCTCTTATCATGCGGTGGTCTTCTGACTTAGGCATCAAAGTATGCCTCGTAATGGGGGTGGTTGGGAGACCCCTCAAGATAATAGAACGGACCAAGCTTCCAAATCTCTACATCCTTCTCAAAACCTCATTGTACATGTTCTTCATAGACTCGTGATTTTTCTTTGGAATGCCATAGACATCAACATCATCATCCCTTGATACCGGTGCATTCAGCAACGCCTCCATTCTTCAACCTTTGAATGGAATCTCCCCTTCCCATCCATACAATTTCGCCATCCGATAGAAGTGTGCGGTGGCATAGAACTGCATGATCATCTCATCATTCCAAGAACCAATTTTCACCAACAAACTCGCAATCCCACAAGCAAAAGTTTATGCACATGTGGGAAATAGTCTCGGTTTTCACTATCGATGTATTCCTACCAATATCCGGTGTCGAACAATTGGCTTTATCCATAAGCACCGCCTCATAAAAGTCTTGTTGCTCTTTGTGGGAATCTTGGGTCAATGCTGTCCTTCCCGGTGGCATATGGATCAACTTGCCTCCATAGCCCGAGTCCTTTATTTCCTTTCCTTCATATTTTCAGCTCGAGGATGAGCATCATTATGAACGGCGTTTGTCCGAAGCCAAAGAAAACATGAGCCTCATCATCGATTCCGCAGTGGCACATTGTCCTTCTTCTTCCGGTATGTTCCTCACAGCCTTCTTTGTCTTGGCAGCAGGTTTGGCTTGGGCTGCCTTTGCTTGAGCTGATGGCTTAGCTTTTGTGGGTGCTCCGCCCGATGGCATCTCCCATCAACTTCGCTCGAGGAGGTGGCTTCCATCGTAATCATCATCATCGCTTCTTCATGAACTAGCCTCTTCCTCTTGGAAGTTTTCGATCTTGCCGGAGGTTTCTTCTTCCATGCCGAGCTTTTGCAAAGTGATTTCTTCACTTTGCTTGTGCCTTTTGTTCTTGCTCCTTGATAGCCCTTGGCAACCACTTGCTTTTTGGCTTAGAAGATATCTCCTCATCTGCAACAAAGTCTGAATCCTCCTCATCGAATTCTCTTCTTCGGCCCGTGGCACTGGAGGCAATCCACTTGGAGTGCTCCTCTCCCTCATCCAAAAACGCTTCTTCAGACTTGTTGTCCTCAGAATCTCAACGCAACTCGCACTGTCGACTGCACTTCCATGATATGACCGACAACCGTGAATAGAATAGGTATAGGCGTAATAGAAGAGTTATCACAAACCGCAGAGGATTTTGCAAAAGAATGAGTTCAAACTTTAGTCTTAGGTTTTCACAGTATACATGTCGTCCGACGAGTCTATAAATTCGTGAATCCAAATGTCTAAATGCACATACACCACTTTCGTTGGACCGAAATGGGTTTCGGCTCAGCCGAGAGCACTAGGGTTTCACTAAATTTCATTTCTCTTACCGACGGTACAACCGGTTTAACCGAAAAGTGCAAAAATGAAGAGGCCAAATCGGTCCCGAGAATGTCGATTCGGTCACACCGAGATGTGTTCGGCGGAAACCAACCCAAAATTTTCACTCAAATTTTGTTCTATGATCTAAACGGTGGATAGGAGATTTCAATCTTGGCAAGAAGTAGCAACACCTATCGGCATTGAATCAGCGATTGAGCACGAGAGGGATGAAACTCACCCAATGCGGTGGAGTTTACCACGGGCAACGGGCGATGAGAAAGACCGCTGACGGCGATGGAGACCCGGCGAGGGCGCAGTGACGGCGGAGACGATCCAAGACCACGGACGGCAAATAAGGGTTTGAGGGCGAGGCTTTGAAGAAGTAATCAACGCGCCGATATATACCTTCGTTGGTGGACCGAAGGAAAACTCGGGACCGAGATGGTTAATCATAAACACACTTCTCACGAATTTGTAACTCGGTTTCACCGAGGTGAAAACCTAGATCAATCCAAGTGATTTCGGTCGTCCGATTTGAGTATATCGGTTTGACCGAAAGTACTTAGAAGGTTTTGGAATTTAAGCTTTGACGGATGGTGGCCCAGTGCTCCTCACTTCCGTCCAAAAGTCTTGTTCAAAGTTTGTGATATTAGCATGAATAGAGTTTGAGACAAGAAAGCATAGATAGCTAGGAGGAACTTAGGCATTCTTGTCCATCCATTTGGTCAAAAAGAAAGAAAACCAAAGGACCAAAGCAACAAATGGATGTCCTCAATGGATAAAATCATGCATCCAACATGCTCACACAATAAGATAGCAAATGAAATATGTGTCAAACATGCACAAACAAAACACTTAGCAACTAGCACAAATTTGGCGATGACTAGGTCATCTATATATGAGTATGTTGATTTAGGAGTCAAATGAGAACATTTGATCATAGGTCATACTCATCGCTTAGCACAAGTGGGGTTACCATTTTCCATAAAGCATTGATGTGTTCACATCATTAGAAGATGCTTTGGCTCATTTCTTTAGAGCAAAGCTCCCTTGATGTGAGAACCCCTTTAAAGGGTCAAACTAACCTTGGGTTGTCGTTGAAGACTTCATGTAGATGTTGAAGATGTGGATGCTCAATGTTGATGAAGATCACCAAGAGTTGGGAGCAATCCTTTGATTCGGCACTTTCAATACCTACATGGGTTAGTCCCACAAGGAACAAACAAGGATATCCATGGACATAGATTGAAGTTCACAATAGATGATGTCCATGAAAGCAATGATTACCTTGTCCCTTGACTTACCAACATGAGGGTTTGTGACTCCATGAACTAGTGCAAGATGTGGAAGTTGATTGCACAAGTCCTTGCCATAAATGAATGTGAGTGAAGTATATTGGGAGTCACCCTCAAGAACTCTCTAGTTCTTCTTCGATCCACATCATCTTGATGGGAATCCTTGGTGTAGTAGTTGAGCTTGTTGAAGTAGAACTTGAAGTTGCCTTGGGAACCCACTTGACCATGGCCTTGGGTGCTTCAATGAATGCATCAATCTCCTTGAAGCTTGTCCTTGCCTTTTAGCTTGTGGTCTTGTGGTGGAAGATCATCTTCAGCTTGTTCCTCATTTGAAGAAGTAGGATCATACTTCTTTTGAGAGACAAACATTGAGGATATTGACCTTTTCCCT
>JAHHZJ010006695.1:0-11819 GCA_021437245.1 Aegilops speltoides | reverse complement strand
AACCGGGAAAAATTGGTGTTGCCAAGCTTCAGAACTTCAGACTCAAATCGGTGTCACCGAGATGAGAAAGTCGGTCCCACCGAGATTGGCAAACCCTAGACTTTGGAAGAATCGGACTAACCGAGATTTATTTTGTCCCACTAAAATCCCAACGCTCACAAGATTTGAACTTTCTCCCACCGAGGTCAACTTGGTCCGACCGAGATTGGTCAAATGTGTAACGGTTGATTTTGTGGGAGGCTATAAATACCCTCCACCTCCTCTTCATTCGTGGAGAGGCCATCGAAAGAACTACCACTCCTACCTTACATTTCGAGAAAAAACTACCTACCCTTGTGTTGAGATCGTTGCTCCACTCCCACCATATGAAACTTGATTTCTAGCCTTCCCGTTGCTTTCCACTCAACCTTTCTTCCACCACAGCCAAATCAGGAGGAGGTTGAGTGTTGGGGAGATTATCATTTGAAGCACAAGAGCAAGGAGTTCATCATCACCAACCCCATCTATTACCTTTTGGAGGGTGGTGCCTCCTAGATTGGTTAGGTGTCGCTGGGAGCCTCCCATGATGTGGAGTTGAACCAAGGAGTTTGTAAGGGCAAGGAGATCGCACTTGTGAAGATCTACCCCGGTAAGGCTAGTCCTCCGGGTGTGCCATGATGGCATAGACAAGGTTGCTTCTTCGGACCTTCGGGGTGGAGCCCCGTGGACTCTGATTATTCTGTGGGTTGAAGTTCCATCAACGTGATTGACGATAGCACCACCATCAACCACGAAAAACTCCGGTTCCAAATTGCTTGCTTTCTCCACCTCTCATTTACTATAGGCAAACTTTCCGCCACAACTCTAGAATTGCATTGTAGGGTGATACTTGACTTGGTTTCATTGTGAACTTGCTAAAAATTCCCAATCAAAAGGATAAATTTTGTTGTCAAGTAGTCTAATCACCCCCTCTAGACATACTTCCGATCCCTTTAACTCCAAATAAGGCTTCCAATATATCAATTTTTATGTCTCCCATTTCGGACCCCATCATGTCCGTGATCACATCCGGACCAACTTTTCGCACATCAAAATAATAAACCATAATAAACCCCAATCAAACCTTGTTAAGGGGACCCTTATTCGAGAACAAGACATGACCAGACACGCCCCCAATAACCAAAGCGGACCGATGCCCATATTGGCTTTACATATTCCGAAGATCTTTATCGTCGACCGATAACAACAACGTTGTTCCTTTGTCACGATGTTATTTGCCGAGATTCATCGCGTATCCCAATACCTAGTTCAACTGCATCGAAGTCTTTTACTGTCCTAATATTTCATCTCACAAATAACTATTAGCGAGTGTTGCAAGGCTTCATGATGTGTATAGAGAGGGCCCAGATACCCCCAAAGAACAAACCTAATTTAAAACGCCAACCCAACATCCCCTTTGAGACACTGAGTACCCTTTATAATCACCCGCAGCAGACGCTTAGCACCAAAGTGTTCTCCGAAACGGAGTTGCATAACTCAAGTTAGGAACATGTATATGTCATGGATAAAAGCAAGAGAACATACTAAACGATCCGGGTAAGTTAATGGAATGGGTCATGTCAATCGATCATTCTACTAATGATGTGACCTTGTTAATCAAATAACAACTCCTTGTTCATGGTCGGAAACATAACCATCTTTGATTAACAAGCTAGTCTAGTAGAGGCATACTAGTGACATCTTGTTTGTCTATGCATTCACACATGTATCATGTTTCCTTAATACAATTCTAGCATGAATGATAAACATTTATCATGAAATAAGGAAATAAATAATAACTTTATTATTGCCTCTAGGCATATTTCCTTCGCCTCCACTTGCACTAGAGTCAATAATCTAGATTACATAGTAATGATTCTAACACCCATGGAGTCTTGGTGCCGATCATGTTTTGCTCGTGGAAGAGGCTTAGTCAACGGGTTGCAACATTCAGATCCGTATGTATCCTCGCAAATCTCTATGTCTCCCACCGACTAAGTCCCTGATGGAATTGAAGCATCTCTTGATGTGCTTGGTCCTCTTGTGAAATCTGGATTCCTTCCAAGGCAATTGCTCCATTATTGTCACAGAAGATTTTCATTGACCCGATGCACTAGGTATGACACCTAGATCGGATATGAACTCCTTCATCCGCATTCTTCATTAGCCGCTCCGGCTGCTATGTATCCGCTTCACATGTAGATCCCGCCACGACGCTTTGTTTAGAACCGCACCAACCGACAGCTCCTAGTGTAAAACGATCCGTTCTGCATTTAGAATCGTCTCGATCAGTGTCAAAGCTTGCATCAACGTAACTGCCATTTATGAGCTCTTGTCACCTCCATATACGAAAACATATCCTTAGTCCTTTTCGTATTTCAGATGTTCTTGACCGCCAAAGGATCCACTCGGATTACTTTGGTACTCCTAGGCTTATAGCAAGGCACACATCGTTCCGGTACACAAGATTGCATACATGATAGAGCCTATGGCAAGCATAGGAACATCTTTCATTTTCTCTCTATCTTCGCAGTGGTCGGGCATTGAGTCTTACTCAATTTCACACCTTGTAACACGGCAAGAACCCTTTCTTGCTTGATCCATTTTGAACTTCTTCAAAATTTTGTCAAGGTATGTGCTTTGTGAAAGTCCAATTGGCCTTGATCTATCTCTATAGATCTTAATGCCCAATATGTAAGCATTCACCGAGGTCTTTCATTGAAAAACTCTTATTCAAGTATCCCTTTATGCTATCCAGAATTTATATCATTTCCGATCAGCAATATGTCATCTACATATAATATCGTAAATGCTAAGAGCTCCCACTCACTTTCTTGTAAATCAGCTTCCCAAAAGTCTCAGATGAACCCAAATGCTTTGATCACACTATCAAAGCGCTTATTCCAACTCCGAGATGCTTGCACCAGTCCATAGATGGATCCCGAGCTTGCATACTTTGTTAGCTCCCTTTGGATCGATAAAACCTTCGTTGCATCATATACAACTCTTCTTCCGTAAATCCATTCAGAATGCAGTTTTTACATCCATTTGCCAAATTTCATAATCATAAAATGCGGCAATTGCTAACATGATTCGGACAGATTTAAGCATCACTACGGGTGAGAAGGTCTCATCAGAGTCAATCCCTTGAACTTGTCGAAACCCTTAGATAAGTCGAGCTTTGTAGACGAATATCCGCGGGCCACTTCTTCTTGAAGATCCACTTGTTTCTATTGCTTGCCTACCTCGGCAAGTCAACCAAAGTCCATACTTTGTTTTCATACATGGATCCCATCTCGCATTTCATGGCCTCAAGCCATTTTGAATCTGGGCTCACCATCGCTTCTTCATAGTTCGAGGTTCATCATGATCTAGTAGCATGATTTTAACAGGATTACCGCATCACCTGCGCGGATCTTACTCGTCGATCTACGAGGTTCCAGAGTAACTTGATCCAAGTTTCATGATCAACATCATCAACTTCTCACTACTTGGTTAGATGTCTCTAAACCGTTTCGCGACAAACTACTTTCAAGTAAGGGAGAAGGTAAATTACCTCATCAAGTTCTACTTTCCTCCCACTCACTTCTTTCGAGAGAAACTCCTTTCTAGAAAGGATCCATTTTGGCAACAAATGTCTTGCCTTCGGATCTGGAGAAGGTGTACCCAACTGCCCTTTGGGTATCCTATGAAGACACATTCGATTTGGGTTCGAGCTATCAGTTGAAGTTTTTCACATAAGCATCGGATCCCCAAACTTTAAGAAACGCAAACTTTGGTTTCTTGCTAAACCACAGTCATAAGGTGTCGCCTCAACGGATTTTGACGTGTTCTATTCAAGGTGAATGCGCCGCCTCTAGAGCATAACCCCAAAACGATAGCGTAATCGAAGAGACATCATAGATCGCACCATATCTAGTAAAGCACGACACGCCTCGACACACCATTTACGTGGTGTTCCGGTATGTTATAAACTATTCCACATTGTTTCAAATGTGACCAAACTCAGAACTCAAATATTCACCTCCACGACGATCGCAGAAATTTAATTTTCTTATTACGATGATTTTCAACTTCACTCAAATTCTTTGAACTTTTCAAATGTTTCGACTTATGTTTCATTAAGTAGATATACCCATATCCGCTAAGTCATCTGTGAAGGTGAGAAAATAATGATATCCGCCACGAGCCTCAACATTCATCGGACCACATACATCTCAGATGTATGATTTCCAACAAATCTGTTCTCTCCATAGTACCGAGAACGGGTTCTAGTCATCTTGCCCATGAGGCACGGTTCGAAGTGCCAAGTGATTCATAATCAAGTGACTCCAAAAGTCCATCAAGATGGAGTTTCTTCATGCGCTTTAACCGATATGACCTAAACGGCAGTCCACAAATAAGTTGCACTATCATTATCAACTCGCATCTTTTGGTTTCAACATTATGAATATGTGTATCACTACTATCAAGATTCATCAAAATAGACCACCTTCAAGGGTGCATGACCATAAAAGATATTACTCATATAAATAGAACAACCATTATTCTTCGATGAAATGAATAACCGCCTCGATCAAACAAGATCCAGATATAATGTTCATGCTCAACGCAGCACCAAATAACAATTATTTAGGTCTAAAACTAATCCCAAGGTAGATGTAGAGGTAGCGTTAACCGATCACATCGACTTTGGAACCATTTCCACGCCAAGATCGCCACCTCGCCCTTTGCCGTTGTTCGCTAATCCGAAGTCCCTGCTTCGAAGTTGCAAATATTAGCAATGTAACCAGATCAAATACCTGAACACGAGCTCTAGTAAGGTACACATCAATAACATTTATATCACATATACCTTTGTTCACCTTGCCATCCTTCTTATCCGCCAAATACTTGGGGCAGTTCCGCCCAAAGGACCTCCGCTTGCAAGAGAAGCACTCAATTTCAGGCTTAGGTCCGATTTGGGTTTTTCTCCCGAGCAAAGAACTTGCTTGCGTTCTTCTTGAAGTTCCCTTCTTTTCCTTTGCCTTTCTTCTTGAAACTAGTGGTCTTATTGACCATCAACACTTGATGCTCCTTCTGATTTCTACTCCGAGCCTTTAGCATCATGTAAGAGCTCGTATAGTCTTTACTAACCCTTGCATATTATAGTTCATCACGAAGCCTTTGTAGCTTGGTGGCGTGATTGAAGAATTTGCAATGACACAATCATCCGAAGATTAACTCCCAATTGTGTCAAGTGATTGTAGTACCCGCACATTCTCGGTATGTGCTCACTAATGTAACTATTCTCCTCCATCTTGCAGCTATAGAACTTATTGAGACTTCATATCTCTCATCCCGCATTCGTTGAATATTAACTTCAACTCCGAACATCTCATATGCTCCATGACGCTCAAAACGCCGTTGAAGTCCCGTTCTAAGCCGTAGCATGGCACATCAACTATAGAGTAGTCATCGCTTTGCTCGCCAGACGCTCATAACATCCGTGTTGCTCCAAGAAGAGGTTCGCACCCAGCGGTGCATCCAGATTTAATCTTCAGGCAGCAATGAGGATAATCTCGTTACGACCTTCGTAATTGCTACCATCATCTTTCAACTTTGCTTTCAAGGAACGCATTAAAATTCAACTAACAACAAGACGAGCCATCTATCTACAATCAAACATAAACAAGCAAGTACTATCAGTACTAAGTTCATGATAAATTTAAGTTCAATTAATCATATTACTTAAGAACTCCCACTTAGAGACATCTCTAGTCATCTAAGTGATCACGTGATCCAAATCAACTAAACCATAACCGATCATCACGTGAAATGGAGTAGTTTTCAATGGTGAACATCTTATGTTGATCATATCTACTATATGATTCACGCCGACCTTTCGGTCTCCGTGTTCCGAGGCCATATCCGCATATGCTAGGCTCGCAAGTATAACCCGAGTATTCTCAGGTGTAAAACTGGCTTGCACCCGCTGTAGATGGACGAGAGCTTATCACACCCGATCATCACCGTGGTGTCCGGCACATTTAACTTTGGCAATTGCATACTCGGGAGAACACTTTGATAATTTAGTGAGAGATCATCTTATAATGCTACCACAATCAAAGCAAGATAAGATGCATAAAGGATAAACATCACATGCAAATCAATATAAGTGATATGATATGGTCATCATCATCTTGTGCTTCACGATCTCCATCTCTCGCAGCACCATCATGATCACCATCGCCACCGCGCCGACACCTTGATCTCCATCGTAGCATCGTTGTCGCCTCGCCAATCTTTATGCTTTTACGACTATCGCTACCGCTTAGTGATAAAGTAAAGCATTACAGGTATGCATTGCATTGCATACAATAAAGCGACAACCATATGGCTCCACCATTGCCGATAACTTCAAGTTATAAAACATGATCATCTCATACAATAAAATATAGCATCATGTCTTGACCATATCACATCACAACATGCCCTCGCAAAAACAAGTTAGACGCCCTCTACTTTGTTGTTGCAAATTTTACGTGGCTGCTACGGGATTAAGCAAGAACCAGCCTCACCCACGCATCAAAACCACAACGATATTTCCAAATAGACTGCTTTAACCTTCTCAAGGACCGGGCGAGCTACACTCTGTTCAACTAAAGTGAGAGAGACAGACACCCGCCAATCACCTTTAAGCAACGAGTGCTCAAGCGGTGAAACCAGTCTCGCGTAAGCGCACGCTGTAATGTCGGTCCGGCCGCTTCATCTCACAATACCGCTGAACCAAAGTATGACATGCTGGTAGGTAGTATGACTTGTATCGCCCACAACTCACTTGTGTTCTACTCGGCAAAATATCAAACCATAGAAAAACCTAGGCTCGGATGCCACCGTTGGGAACGAGTAATTTCAAAATTTTCCTACGCACACGCAAGATCATGGTGATGCATAGCAACGAGAGGGGAGAGTGTTGTCTACGCACTCGTAGACCAAGCGAAGCGATCACAACGTAGAGAAGTAGTCAACGCTCTCCTCGCGATCCGACCGATCCCGGCGCCAATTCGCGCCTGAGTTCTTGACACAGACAGCTCGATGACGCCCCGACTCGATCCAGCCGAGTGTCAGGGAGAGTTCCACAAGACGATGGCGGTGACGATCTTGATGTTCTATCGGCGCAGGCTTCGCCTTAAGCTTCGACGATATGACCGAGGTGGAATATGGTGGAGGGGGCACCGCACACGGCTAAGGAACGATCCGAGATCAAACTTGTGTGTTCTAGGGTGCCCCCTGCCTCAGATATAAAGGAGGAGGGAGGAGGTGCGGCCGCCCAAGGGAGGCTGGCAGGAGTCCTACTCCCACCGGAGTAGGACTCCCCTTTCCTAGTTGGAGAGGATTGGGGGAGGAAGAGGAAAGGGGCGCCGCCTCCTTGTCCTATTCGGACTAGGGGGACGCCTGCCCCGCCGCCCCTCTTCCTTTCCCTCATGGCCCACTAAGGCCCATTAACCCCGGGGTTCCGAACCCGCCATTCGCAAAATCCCGATTTCACCGAACCATTCCGAACTCCAAATATAGGCTTCCAATATATCAATCTTTATGTCTCAACCATTTCGAGACTCTCGTCATGTCCGTGATCACATCCGGACTCCAACTTCTTCGTACATCAAAATACATAAACTCATAATATAACCGCTATCGCAACCTTAAGCAGCGGACTCTACGGTTCGAGAACATGTAGACATGACCGAGACACGCCTCCGGTCAATAACCAATAGCGGACCTGATGCCCATATTGGTCTCTACATATTCTACGAAGATCTTTATCGGTCAGACCGCATAACAACATACGCTTGTTCCTTTGTCATCGATATGTTACTTGCCCGAGATTCGATCGCTGTATCCAATACCTAGTTCAATCTCGCTACGCAAGTCTCTTTACTCGTCGAATACATCATCTCACACTAACTCATTAGTTGTAGTGCTTGCAAGGCTTCAAGGATGTGTATTACCGAGAGGGCCCGAGATACCTCTCCAACAATCGGAGGACAAAACCTAATCTCAAATACGCCAACCCAACATCTGCCTTTTGGAGACACCTGTAGTACTTTTATAATCACCCAGCTTACGCTAGACGCTTGGTAGCACCCAAAGTGTTCCTCCGTAAACGGAGTTGCATAATCTCATAGTTACAGAACATGTATATGTCATGGATAAAAGCAAGAGCAACATACTAAACGATCGTGTGCTAAGCTAATGGAATGGGTCATGTCAATCGATCATTCTACTAATGATGTGACCTTGTTAATCAAATAACAACTCCTTGTTCATGGTCGGAAACATAACCATCTTTGATTAACAAGCTAGTCTAGTAGAGGCATACTAGTGACATCTTGTTTGTCTATGCATTCACACATGTATCATGTTTCCTGTTAATACAATTCTAGCATGAATGATAAACATTTATCATGAAATAAGGAAATAAATAATAACTTTATTATTGCCTCTAGGGCATATTTCCTTCAAAGAATACAGTCAAGAACTCTTTCTTGATGCTCCATTTTGAACTACTTCAAAATCTTTGTCAAGGTATGTACTTATTGAAAAACTTATCGCCGCCTTGATCTATCTCTATAGATCTTGATGCTCAATATGTAAGCAGCTTTACCAAGGTCTTTCTTGAAAAACTCCTCCAAACACTCCTTTATGCTTTGCGTAATAATTCTACATTATTTCCATCAACAATATGTCATCCACATATACTTATCAAAATGTCAGAGTGCTCCCACTTACTTTCTTGTAACATAGCCTTTCCAAAAGTCTAGATAAAACCATATGCTTTGATCAACTCATCAAAGCGATATTCCAACTCCGAGATGCTTGCACCACCATTGATGGATTGCGAGCTTGCACTAACTTTGTTAGCATCTTTAGGATTGACAAAACCTTCTCGTTGCATCATATACAACTATTCTTTAATAAATCCATTAAGGAATGCAGTTTGACATCCATTTGCCGATTTCATAAATGTGGCAATTGCTAACATGATTCTGGACAGACTTAAGCATCGATACGAGTGAGAAAATCTCATTGTATTCAACATCTTGAACTTGTCGAAAACCTTTTATGCATAAGTCGAGCTTTGTAGATAGTAACACTACTATTAACGCCCGTGCTTCCTCTTGAAGATCCATTTATTTTCTATGGCTTGCCGATCATCGGCAAGTCCACCAAAGTCCACACTTTGTTCTCATACATGGATCCTATCTTAGATTTCATGGCCTTTAGCCATTTCATGAATCTGGGCTCATCATCGCCTCATAGTTCGTAGGTTTATCATGGTCTAGTAACATGACTTTCGTAATGTGATTACCATACCACTGTGTGACCTGACTCGAAGACCCACGAGGTTCTCAGAGTAACTTGATCTCAAGTTTCATGATCATCATCATTAGCTTCCTCACTAATTGGTGTAGGAATCATCGAACTGATTTCATGATGAACTATTTTCCAATCCGGGAGAAGGTACAGCTTACCTCATCAAGTTCTAATTTCCTCCCACTCACTTCTTTCGAGAGAAACTCCCTCTAGAAAGGATCCATTTTAGCAACGAATATCTTGCCTTCGGATCTGTGATAGAAGGTGTACCCAACAGCTTCCTTTGGGTATTCTATGAAGATGCACTTCTCGACGGTTTGAGCTTATCAGATGAAACTTTTTCACATAAGCATCGTGATCCCCAAACTTTAAGAAACGACAACTTGGGTTTCTTGCTAAACCACGTTCATATGGTGTCGCCTCAATGGATTTAGATGGTGCCCTTTTAACGTGAATGCAGCTGCCTCTAATGCATAACCCCAAAACGACAATGGTAAATCAATAAGAGACATCATAGATCGCACCATATCCAATAAAGTGCGGTTACGACGCTCGGACACACCATAACGCTGTGGTGTTCCGTGTGCGGAGCTGTGAAACTATTCCACATTGTTTTAATTGAAGACCAAACTCAGAACTCAAATATTCGCCTCGCCGATCGATCGCAGAAACTTTATTTTCTTGTTACGATGATTTTTCCACTTCACTCAAATTCTTTGAACCTTTCAACTATTTCAGACTTATGTTTCATCAAGTAGATATACCCATATCTCGCTCAAATCATCTTGTGAAGGTCAAAAATAACGATATTTGCCATTTAGCATCAACACTCATTGGATCGCATACATCGATATGTATTATTTCCAATAAGTCAAGAGCTTTGTTCCATTGTTCCGAGAACGGAGTTTTAGTCATCTTGCCCAAAAGGCACGGTTCGCAAGCATCAAATGATTCATAACCAAGTGATTCCAAAATCCATCTTTATGGAGTTTCTTCATGCGCTTTACAATCGATATGACTCAAACGGCGGTGCCACAAATAAGTTGCACTATCATTATTAACTCTTCATCTTTTGGCATCAATATTATGAATATGTGTATCACTACGATCGAGATCCAACAAACTATGTTCATTGGGTGTATGACCATCGAAGGTCTTATTCATGTAAAATGAATAACAATTTATTCTCTAACTTTAAATGAATAACCGATCGCAATAAACATGATCAAATCATATTCGTGCTCAACGCAAACGCCAAATAACATTTATTTAGGTTTAACACTAATCTCGAAAGTATAGGAGTGCGATGATGATCATATCAATCTTGGAACTACTTCCAACACTCATCGCCACTTCACCCTTCAACTAGTCTCGCTTATTCTCAGAATTCCTGCTTCGAAGTTACTAATCTTAGCAACCTAACAAGTATCAAATACTCAAGGTCTACTATAAACACTAGTAAGGCACACATCAATAACTCAGATATAAAATATACCCTTGTTCACTTTGCCATCCTTCTTATCCACCAAATATTCAGTGGCATTTCCGCCTCAAAGGACTATTTCCTTTGCAGTAAGCACTCGCCTGTGCTTTCAGACAGCTTTGGTATTCTTCACGGAGTGACAACTTGTTTGCCATTCTACTTGAAGTTTCCTTTCCTTCCCTTTGCCCTTTTCTTGAAACTAGTGGTCTTGTCAATCATCAACACTTGATGCTCTTTTCTGATTTCTACCTTCGCGATTTCAACATCACGAAGAGCTCGGAATCGCTTCGCCATCCCTTGCATACTATAGTTCATCATGAAGTTCTAGTAACTTAGTGATGGTGACTAGAGAATTCGTTAGTCACTATCTTATCCGGAAGGTTAACTCCCACTTGATTCAAGCGATTGAAGTACCTGCATAACTGAGCACATGCTCACTAGTTGAGCGATTCTCCTCCATCTTTTAGCTATAGAACTTGTTGGAGACTTCATATCTCTCAACTCGGTATTTTCTTGAAATACTAACTTCAATTCCTCGAACATCTCATATGGTCCATGACGCTCAAAACATCTTTGAAGTCCCGATTCTAAGCCGTACATGGTGCACTAAACTATCAAGTACTCATCATATTGAGCTAGCCAAACGCTCATACCGCTCGATTTGATCCTGCAATAGGTTTGTCACCCAGTGCATCAAGGACATAATTCTTCTATGCAGCAATGAGGATAAACCTCGATCACGGATCCAATCCGCATCATTGCTACTAACATCTTTCAACACAGTTTTCTAGGAACATATCAAAATAAACATATGAAAGCAACAACGCGAGCTATTGATTCGCAACATAATTTGCAAAATACTACTGGACTAAGTTCATGATAAATTTAAGTTCAATTAATCATATTACTTAAGAACTCCCACTTAGATAGACATCCTCTAATCCTCTAAGTGATTACGTGA
>JAHHZJ010006693.1:0-11021 GCA_021437245.1 Aegilops speltoides | reverse complement strand
GTGTTTCGCCAATCGGGGATTCCGCATATCCGAGGGTGCGCAAGATGTCCCAATTTTCCGGGAATTTCGCAGGCGGCGCCTACATCGATTCAATCGGCCCCGATGGAGGCCATCTTTGTTGGGTCCGCGTGGACCGGAATTTTATTTTCATCCCTGGAAAGGAGGTGGACTGGATCCTTATCGAGTATCACATCGCCCTTATTCACCAGAGCCAGAGCGGGAGTTCTTCGCCCTAGGGCTTGGATAGTGCCTGGGTAATGCGGCTGTCTTGTTTTCGCCGAGTGCTATATCCGGATCACTAACGAGGTGATTATTCCACCGCCCTGCATTTGAGCTTTGTACCCGTAATGGGGTACCTTTGAAAAATTGTGAATGCCTCGCCCTAATATGGTGATATCCGGTTGAACGGGGCCACTTGGAACGTGACTTTTTGGATCTATAATTGTCCGCGAAATAACACCAACGAGTGTGATTTTTCCGGGCACGGCTGCTAGGGATTATTCTCTTGTTTGCCGCCAATACGGCTACTATTTCCATTTTTGAAGAGTTTCTCAGATGAGGTTTAATCCCCGCCATCCATGAGGACCTTTTAAGTTGAAAGCCGCCCACTATTGGACTAAGTACCAGGGGCCGGTGCTCGGGCTGTTGAATTTAGGTTCGCCCGGGCATTGAAGGTGATGGTGTCGCCCATGGATTTGCTATTTTATTGGTAGTCTTCCAGGCCGAATTGCGCTTGATATTATTTGATGGAAGGTCTCAAGATTTGATAGCATCGTATTGTTGGATTTTTCGGCTAGAAGCTCGCCACTTTTGGCCACCGCCGAATATCCAACATGCCGGTGGTGTTGGGACGACGCCTTTTTGGGAAGTTTACAGGTCCGCCGAGCCATCCCTCCAAAGACGGTTCCGCCCTTTATGGGGTTTTTGCTTTTGGTTTTGTATCCGGGCCTGAATGTGATGCACCCTTTGTTGCGGACTAGGGTTGTATTCGGGCCATTGTCCCAAAATTGGTTTTCGGTTTTCCGGAAACTTCCATCGACAAGATTTTCAATATGGACGCCAGATCGGGAAGGTAATTTCACGGCCGATGGCGTCAATTCCTTGTCCGCAATTATTGAAAAGATTGAGATTTGCTTCCTAAGTCCTTTATCCCGCCATAACCGGGGGAATCGCCCAATAGTGATGTACTATTTCAGCCCCTTCAGATAAATAGATCGGATATGTCCGGGGGTGGGTGGAATAAAACCAACCCTACCCATCTCGGGCTTGAAGGCCGAAGTTTCAAAATTTGAAGTTGGATTTTGGGATTGTCCAACGAGTCCGGGTCCGGCCCGACTTTAAGTTTAGTGCTTGATCGAAGCCTCCTCCGGGAAAGCATGGAGGGTTCGGAGCCCGACATGACTAGTTTTCAATACGAGATGAGTCGCCGATTGTTCCTCTACCATGGACGGGTGACCGAGAGTTAATCTCCATCGGTTTTAAGCCCAATCTGATTGTAGTCCATAGCGACCCTGTTGGGCGGCGATCTAAGAGCTCATTGAGACGAGAGCTCTATTGATCCAGGGGCAAGTTCCGAGCTAACGTGAAGATTGCTGAACTTGAGAAGTCATTGTCAAGCAAAGGGCCGGACAGCTATGGAAGCCACCTACCCGGATAGTTTGGTCTGCCGGCCCCTTTTGGCAAAATACCGCCCTTGAAGACGAAGTACGGCTATATTCCCACGGTCGACACTTAGGGCATAACCGCATTGAAAGCAATGTCGGTGAGGTAATCTTAATCCATGTAATACATAAGGAAAAGGTACATAGTTGGCTTACAAGCCACTTCACACAATTACATGAATAAAGCATTACATCATCCGAACAATCAATCCACACGGAAAAAATAAAAGAAGAACACCCCACATGCAACACAGACTCACCCAACCGGCTCCACTACTAATCGTCTGAAATGAAACATAATTCACCAAGTCCTCATCATATTCCCACTTCAGCTTTACGCATCCAACCGCACCGTACCTTTTGGTAGAATCGAGCCAAATTTAAAACTCACACCCGAGACAAGACTATTTAAGCTTAAGGGAAGGGGTGTCAAAAGGAGGAGCGCGTTTAAGCATATATGGTGGCTACATCCAAAAAGAGCGAGAAGAGAAGCGCGCCGCGGAAGCTATTAGCATCAAGAAGTGATCCCACTTACGCAAGCATAACTCCAAACCGTTCACCCCCTACCGAGAAGAGACCATCACTACATACACGGTTGATGTATTTTAATTAAGGTCAACTTCGGTTTTCAACAACCGACATTAACAAATTCCCATCTGCCTCATAAAGGGCCAAAAGAAAAGCTGAAAGATAAAAGTCCTCAAGGGTAAATTGCCTAACCTGCCCAAACAAGCTTTCACTGGTCAAACCAAAAACCCACCTAAACCCATGGACGCACTTCTGTTGTCCCCATACAAGACATTTTTCCGACCCAATGGTTACCAAACCGAGACCCCGGGGGAAATAAAATGGGCCCCTAAAACCCGGGAAAAGGGTATAGGGGCAAATTAAAACCTTGGGCCTTTCCAGGGCAAACGAATGGGGGCCCAAAATCACCCACCCTGTAAGGAACGCAAAATCAAGGAACATAACACCCATGACGGAAACTAGGTGGCAAGAGGGAACAAATCACCGGCAAAGGCCAGCCTTCCACCCTTTACCAAGTATATCGATGCATCAATTAAAACAATAGATATTGTGATATCCTAAAATATCCGTGTTCCAACAAGGAACAAACTTCATCTTCACCGCAACTAGCAACGCTATAAGAGGGCTGAGAAAGCGTAACATAGCCAATCAACGGTTCGCTAGGACATGGATGGTTAGAGGTTGACATGGCAATATGGGTGGCATGATATAGCAAGTGGTAGGTATCAAAGATAGGCATAGCAAAAGAGCGAGCATCTAGCAAGCAAAGATAGAAGTGATATCAAGGTATGGTCATCTTCCTTAAGGTTCTCGAGTTGTCGGGCTTGATCTTCAGGTGTTCTCAACAGGTTCCTTCAGTCCTCCCGACTTAACCAAAGCAAGAACACAAGCAACGGAACCACAATCAAACAAGGAACAATGCAAAGCAATATGATGCAAAACATGACATGCGATGCAATGCATATGTATGTCCGAAGGAAATTGATGAACGGCATCAACTTGGCAAACCAAGTATGCCGCTGAAAGATGAGATGATTTGTTGAAATCGATATAAAGATCACCGGAAACGGATGCACGGTTTGCAAATGACAAGCAAAACAAGAATGGCGAAATCTTTAAACCCGATGCTACTTAGCACGAACACAAACTATGCTACAGCACCCCAACATAAAAACAAAGCATATGGCAGCGAACTACAAGAGATGCTTAACAAAAGAGGAACACTGAGCTACAGCTAAATCACATCATAACATGTTCAAACAAGCATGGTGAAAGTGCTCAAAATATCAGGTTCCAGCTTAGTGAAAATACTAACATGCCAGGAATTAACATCGAAGGCATGTTTAGAGCAAGCAAACAACATGCTACAGGAACTTATAATAGCAAAGCAAGGCATGACATGATTCTACTCAAAGCATATTTCAATAGTCCCTTACTGACCATAAGCCAAAAAGGACTCTAAGAAATGATGGCACCCATTAAACATTGCAAGTTTTATTACAGATTTCAGACTTAGTGAAATCAGGACATGGCAAAACAGATTCAACATGGCATGTTCGTGAGCTCGATGCACTCACTACAGAGCATCTCATGATAAACTAACATACCCGATCAAGAAGACATGGCATAGGAGCTATACATGGCAAGAAAACATCAAGCATACACGGATCAACTACAACGACCGTGAAAATTGAATCTCATGCAAAATCTGGGAAACATTTTCAAGCAAAAGTAGAGCACGAAAATGACATGCTAGACTACACCATAAATGCCAACAAAGGAATGGATGGATAGAGCACATCCATATGTCCAAAACACCCTTACTGATCATGCTCAAAAAGGGCATAGATCTCTGTAACAACATGAACATATGGCATAAAATTATCAGCAGGACAAACTTAGTGAAATCACTAAGTTCCGAAATCAGAACATCATCATCCCTACTTTGCATGCTTGTTCTAGTCAACACATAGCTCAAAAAATACATGGAAAACACCCTGGAAAGATGGCATGGCAATGTTAAACTCACATGTAGGACTAAGTTCAAAACAAATTCATCAAAATGGGCTCGAATATAAGATTCAAACTAACGATCAAGCCATCTTCCAACAGCATTTGGGCATCAAGATGAGCTCAAATGCAAATGATGCAATGGAATTAAATGATTTATTTCGAGGTAACAAGAATATTAAGCCCAAAAGGAAACCCCGGGGATTGCCATGAAAATGCACTTTCAGATTAAGGCTTAAAGGTTTGGGGGAAGTAAGGGGCCAACGAGGCAGGCCGGTGGGGAGGGCCCTGGGTCGGCCGGCCGGAGGATGGGGGCGCCCGGGCGGGGTGCCGTCCCACCCGGGCGGCGGAAAGGGAGGGAAGGGGGGGTTTGGCGGGAGGGCCAATGAAAAGGTGGCCGGGGAGCTTCCCGGGCGGGCGGGGCCGGGAGGCCGGGGGGGGGGGGGGGGGTGACCGGGCCAGGCGGGGGGCACGGACTTGGGGCCAAGGGACGTGTCCCGTGGGCATGGAAATTGCAGGGTTTCCGGATTTTCGGGAGGGAAAGAAGAGGGGTAGGAACCAAAGAGGTTGTTTGCCCAAAACGGGACAAACGGGGGGGGGGGGGGAAAAAAATGGGGCTTCCGGATGGCCCAAAAGAACGAACACCGGGTTTAAATGGCAAATTGAGAATGCCACCCCAAAAAAAAAGGATGGGGGCATGGATTTATTGGGGGAAAAGGATGCAAATTGACAAAATGGACAAAAACGCGGAAAAACGAAAAAAAAAAACCCAACCACGGAGGGAATATCATAGCACATATCCAAAATGGCAAGAGGGAGTTACAAATATGGAAAGATACATCCGGTGTTACAACACTCCACCACTAAAGAGGATCTCGAGATCTAGGACCAAAGAACCCGGATATTCGAACGGAGGTGATCCTCGCCCTGTGGCCTTCTCGGGGAATGGGTGACCACTTCACTTTTGGTTTGATTGATTGTTGCAGTCTTGCCCGATTTTTCAAGAATAGCAACGGGTGCTCATGATAAGAGAGATCTTCTTGGAGGTCAATTTCTTCAAAGTTGATAGTGCGGAATCTTGAAACTTAGGTGAAACGTGAAACACATCGGCCGCTTGAAAGTTGGATGGAAGCTCGTTGATAGGCAAGATCCTTTTGCCAATGATGTTGAAAGGACCCACGATTAGGGGCAAGCCCTTTGATACCGGGACAAGTACCTTTCATTGAGAGACGCGAGGTAGACATGGTCTATTTCAAAAGCCACATCATGCTTGTCATCATAAATTCTTTCCGCGCGATTGCGCTTTGAGATTCTTTAAAATGACTTTGCACATTTCTTCGCTTCTGGATTGCGGGTTGGCGCTCAAGCCCGACCAATTGAGAGGAGTACACACTTTTCGCCATATAGAATTTAATGGGGCTTGCCAATTTTGGAAGCTTTTGAGGAGAATATATAAAACTCTTCCCACTTCATGCCAAAGAAATGACACAAGCCCCGAGCATATCTTCAAGGATTTGATTGACTCGCCGACCCACTAAATGAAAAGCTTTAAAATGTTGGGGTTTTCAAAAGCCTCTTAGAATGGTCCCAGGCAAGAGATCAATTTGGCCGCAAGGAGACAACCGAGGTGTATAGCTCGCCACCGAAATGCGGATAGATTCTTTGACAAAGAAAATGAGTTTAGTAAGCTTGTCAATGACAACGAAGATAGCATCATTTCCACGCTTGGACTTAGGAAACCAAATTTAAGTCCATCTCGATATGATCAAACTTCCATTCGAATAGCAAGAGGTTGGAGGAGACCAGGGTCTTTGGTGTTTCGCTTTCACCCTTCGACATCCACATTCCAATTGAGCAATTTCGCCATTCGAGTCCACCAATATGACGCTTGAGGTCATGGTACATCTTCATTTGTGGAATGGAAGGAGGAATTGTGCCCTTCATGATGATTTCTCACCCTTTAGGAACCATACGATCCTCAAGAAAAGAGTACTTTGTCATCCAAGCAAGCACTTGTATTTGGAAATGCCCTTGTCAATACCACGCTTCACCCTTCACCAACCGGTTGAGCCTCACAATTTGATCTTCCAAAGTAGGAGAGACTATGAGGTTGGCAAGAAAGCCTTGAGGAACAATTGAAGATTCATTTATGAAAGCTTCACAAAGATCCGTTGGAAGGGCTTGAGAATTGTCGGTAATAAGCCTTTTCCTCAAAGCATCTCAATCACATTCGCCTTTGGAGTATATTCAATACTTGGATTGTACTTTGAATCATTTCACCCATCGAGTTTGCCGAGGTTGAGGTTTGGTTGAGTGAAGATATACTTGAGACTCTTGTGATCGGTGAAAATGTCCACTTTCCTTCCCAACAAGAGATGTCTCCATGTTATCAATGCATGGACAATCGCCGCCAACTCAAGATCGGAGTGGGGGTAGTTCTTTTTGGGCTTCAACCGAGAGATATAACCCCTTTTCTCTTGCATTAACACAGACCGAGACCTTGCAAGGAAGCATCAGTAAAAAACTTAATGGCTTGGATTCATCGAGGAGTCAAGACAGAGTGTAAACTTCTTTGAGGGTGTTGAAAGCTTACATCACACTCAAAGGCCCGATACTTGACATGCTTCGAGGAGGTTGAAAGGGTTTGCAATCTTGGAGAAATTTCAACGAATCTTCGAAATAGCTTGCAAGATCGAGAAAATCTGAGTCGCTTGACATTCCGAGGAGGTTCCCAATTCACAATTGAAGACACCTTCTGGATTAACATGCCCTTGGCTGAGATGATATACCAAGATAAAGAACTTCATCGCCGTAACTCACATTTGGAAAATCGATAGAATTGATGCCCTCGAGCTTGTCGAGCACCAATCGCAAATGTTTGGCATGATCCCGCTTGTTCTGGAGAAGACCAAATATCATCGAGATACACCAAAAAATCATTTTTAGGTTGAAGATAAAGTTCATCATAGAGAAAGTTGAGGAGCATTGACAAGGCCGAAAGACATGAAAGATATTCATAAGAACCAAAGCTTGTTCTCAATGCGTTTTGGGAATATCTTGTTCACGAATTAACTGATGATAACCCATAAAAGGTCAAGCTTGGAGAATACTTTAGCACCTTTGAGTTGTCGAATAGCTCATTGATGTTGGGAAGTGGATACTTGTTCTTGATTGTCTTGTTCAATGGACGGTAATCAACACAAAGTCGGTCCGGCCATCCTTCTTCCGACAAAAGAACTCCACATCCCCATGGAGATGAACTCGGCCCGACCGCACGCTTTGTTCATCGAGCTGTTTTTCAATTCTTTCACTCCTTGGGCCAAGTTCAAGGACGCTTGAAACGGGTTCGGCCGTGCTCAAGATCGAAACTAATTGACCGCCGAGAGGAGGCATACCCAAGCTCTTCCGAAAGACATCTTGGTACTACAAACGATCGAACGAGAATAGCATCCAACTCCCCTTCTCATTGAGAGAAAACAACCGTATGGTTTCATCACGAGCGATAGATGATAACATCCTTAGAAGGGTGTGTCAATTGAATCCCGGCGCAACAACCGAGCCTTTGCCGAAAAGCCACCATCCCGAGAATTAGATCAATATCCGAAGTCGCCAAGAACCATTGGAAGAAGAAATCTATAGTCGCCCATCTTGATAGAAACATCCGAGCCATCATCTTGGTGTTCATGAATAAACCCGAGATGAAACCGCTATCGCTTAGGATCAACAAAGATGCAAATCGGATGGATGCAAAAGGCTTTTATGAATGAAATAGAAGCACCGATCAAATAAAACTTTTGCAGAATATCATTAATCGAAGATTACCCATAATCACATCAAGATTCCTTCCCTTGCTTGATTCATCATGTTCACCTTTGCGACTTGGGATTATGCGACCACGTGATTGCTTGAAGACCCAGGGGAGGAGGAGGAAGGCGTTTTGGTTATGGCATTTGTTCGATAGTGACCCTTGCCGCACTTTGCAAGTCACCGAGAGCGGACGGTGATAAGGAGCATTGACCTTGGAGCTTGAGGCAGACTTGTTCGTAGCTTGGGTTGGGTGGGGGAAGATCCACACCACCGAAGTTCTTCTCCATAACCGGGAAACGGAGGAGGAGGAAGGTAGAATTTTGTCTTTGCGCCACTTGAGAGGAAGAAGAAGACCGAATCCATCCCCTTCTTTCTTGAAGCCTCACACTTGAGCTGAGCACCTTCTAGCTTGAGTGCCATATTATAGAATGAAAACCGGTAGGCTGAAGAAAAGAGATAATCCAGATCCTCTCTAAGGCCACCCCAACTAATAGATCATATTTTTATCGGAACGCTTGTTTAGCTTAATCGAGCAAGTTTCAAATCAAGGTTGTATTGTAAATCACATGTTTTTGCTTGAGATTATGGAACTCCTCACGCTGTCTCAACAACACCGAAGGAATGTGGTGAGCTTTAAAGTCCCGGCAAATCACCAAGTAATCACCGACCACCTCTAGAATCCTCAGAACGGAACCAATCAGGTTTCGATCCTTGAGCTAAAAAGACGTAACTTGACGAGTCCTCGTGTCCGACATTGCTGATTCAAGTGCTTGTTGATATCCACAGCCAATCGCGCGCGGGCCTCGCAAGAGCGAAAGACTTTGGTGGTTTGCAAGGAACGTTGAGTGTAGGAAACGGGTTGGATAGAACCGCCCTTGACCTTGATTCCCTTGGTTGCTTTGGCTTTGGTTACGCCTTGCATCACCGGATCAACAACCCAGGCTTGGGTGGTTGCCATCAAAGTTTGCCATGCCCCGGAGGGGAGGTGGAGGTGGAGGGTTTGTCGACTCCCCACTGTTCCGATTTCCGCCGGAGCCATCTAAGAGGGTGACATCCGTTAGCATCTTGATGAGACAGACAAGTTGAATCAACGGATAGAAATTGCAACATATAGTCTTCACAATAAACATTCAACAGGATGAACGAATGAATTCCAAAAAACATCATGTCCATAAAGGTGAGAAGCCACTTGATAAGAGATTGATGAATAAAAATAAAACAAGGTATGAATGGAACAAATAAGTGGTAAGGATTACCCAATCACAAACCAAATATTCAGGAAGAAAATGCTAGAGCTACTTGAATCCCACCTATAAACTCCCTAAACTTTCCTTATGCAATCAGTGTTGGGGATAGGAGCAATATATATCTCACCCAAGCTAACAACCTTACATCCACAGTATCCATCCTTCAACACATAACCAAGAAACCTTCGAATCGTTATCAACCTTCAAAAGCATCCGTTATACGAAGTCATGGCAATACTCGCATCACCACAAGATCAGTTAGCGGGTTATCTCACCAACTCGACCGCATAAAAGAGATTTTCGTGTCAGAATAAACTGTATTCAAATCGCAACGATAAAATTATGACGACAACACCTCGAGCTCAACTCCCGACACCGCCCAACCCCTAAAATGTCGAGGCAACCAAGACAATGTTGTCATCATAAAACCATCAACGATTCTAAGATACCCCGGATCCTAAAAATTTTTTTAGTGAAATTTGAGAAGAGAAGAGTCAAAACTCTACGGATACCTCACCGTAAGGTCAAGGGACCGGGAGTAAAAAGAATTCCTAACTCTCCGATATATATAATCCTAAATGACTCAAAACATTTTTCTAGACACAACTCGCCACTAAAAACGATCAAGCAAGGGGGCCCTCGAGGTCGGGATGGCTCGATACCAACTTGTAACCTCGAGCGGCTATATCTCCCACGGTCGGGCACGACTTAGAGGCATAACCGCATTGAAAGCAATGTCGCAAGTGAGGTAATTGCACAATCCATGTAATACATAAGGAAAAGGTACATAGTTGGCTTAAGCCACTTCACACAATTACATGAATAAAGCATTACATCATCCAGATACAATCAAGGTCCGACTACGGAACCAAAATAAAAGAAGAACACCCCACATGCAACACAGACTCGACGCCTAACTGGCTCCACTACTAATCGTCCGAAATGAAACATAATATCGACTAAGTGCCTCATCATATTCCCACTTCATAAGCGCCATCTACCGCATCACCGGTATTCATCTGTTTTGTAGAATCGGAGCCATTGGACTCAGAATCTCACACCGAGATCAAGACTATTTAAGCTTAAGGGAAGGTCGGGTCAAAAAGGAGGAGCTGCTTTATAGCATATATGGTGGCTACATCGCAAAAGAGAGCGAGAAGAGAAGCAAGGCGGTGGAAGCTATTAGCTATCAAGAAGTGATCCTAACTACTTACGCCAAGCATAACTCCAACATCCGGTTCCTTCGACCAGAAGAGACCATCACTTACATCCGGGATGTATTTTAATTAAGGTCAACTTCGGTTTTCAACAACCGACATTAACAAATTCCCATCTGCCTATAACATGGGCACGGCCAAAGATAATACCGCAGGGTGTCCCAACTTAGCCCATAACAAGCTCTCACGGTCAACGGTAATAAACCTTCACCCAAGACACTCGATCGACTCGTATCCCGACATCAAGACATTTCGACAATGGTAAAACTAAACCAAGAAGCCGCCGAAGGCCACAATCCCGATAGGAGCTGCACATATCTCGCTCGTGGCACACCGATGAGCAAGACGACGGTTGGCATAGACCCGTCGCTCAGGGCGGACATCGCCAAGTTGGACCAACACCAAGGAGCACCGCCCGGGGCAAATAAAGATGACCCGGCTCAAAACCCAAGGGAAAAGGGGTATAGGTGGCAAATGGTAAAACCAAGGTTGGGCCTTGCTGAGGAGTTTTATTCAAAGAACGCAAGGGGTCCCATAAACCCACCAAGAAG
>JAHHZJ010006691.1:0-11546 GCA_021437245.1 Aegilops speltoides | reverse complement strand
GGAGCAAAGCTCACCCAAGAATGAGCTTCATTTTGCTAACCCTAGAAAGGAGGTGGAGGTGGTCTATTTATAGCTACAAGGGGTAAGGGAGAGGGATACAAGGCCATTGGCCAAGGGCAAAGGGGTAGTAAGCATGGGCGGTATCCTTGAGCGGAGTACCCTTGCTTTGGGCTATACCGAAAGCCCAAAGTAAATTTTCCTGATTTTCCACGGTCCTTCTTCTTCCGCTCGCCGGCTTCTGGATGGTGGTTTTCCTTGGCGCCACCTCGCCACATCCGGAAGTCCCAATACCATGCATGCACACGGAGAAGTGTCAAGTAGTATACCATCCTCGGGGTCAAGGAGGAAAGGAGAAGATTCACCTTTGTATGAGAAGAGGGAGGTCACTTCCAAACGGACTTTGACATGGTGATGTCCATAGATGCTCCGATCATCCCTCCCCTTGGGAAAGATCCGACCCGGATCAAACCAAATCACCATGGGAAAGAGATGATGTCGTGTAGAAGTGGACGATCACCAAGCATTCGCCATCTTTAGTTCCAAAAGGGCACTTCCAATGTCGCACCGCCTTGTAATTCCTTCAAAAGAAAAGATAAAAGCACTTGGAAAAACAAATGGTTGTGTAAAGCAAACCAAGCATTCAAGAGGTGATTCACCCAACAAGTGTTGTCATCCATAGCATATGGTTTGACAAAGAAGTGTGTCAGGATTTGAGCATAAAATTGAGCAAATCAAGTATATCATGGGAACAAGCAAAATGGGAGGTCAAGATGCAAATATATGTGATAAGAAGACAAGATCTACCTCAAGGTCATAGAAGCATGCATAAAGTGCTCAATGAATGGTCTAAGGATAAGAGTCATTCACAACACCAAAGATAGTGAAATGTCTAAACACATGGAAAGTGCAAGACAATCCAGCATAATGATTGGTGTAGGAAGATATCGAGACCAACACAATGGAAAAGAAGCAACGTGTGAGGCAATCAAGTCAACATGTGACAAGCAAAGGAACATGGCATATGTGAAGAAATGGTATTGGTGCAACCAACCATATGATAGTAGCAAGTAGTCCAAGAATTGATGACACAAGGTATATATGTCATGAAGCATGGAAATGTGGCAATCATGGTAGAAAGCAATATCTCGAACATGCGCAAATGGTGCAACACATAAAGTATGATCCACAATATCCAAGCTCAAGAAGGATGTCACCTTGAAGGTGTGTCCTGTGCATTCTTCACAATGTCAAGTGGTAGGAAGTATGGTGAAGCGAAGTCGCGGGAATACCTATGAGGCTCGCCTCAAGAGCTCGAATGGTCAACTCACGGAAGTGGAAGTGACATGAAGTCCAAGTATCCTACGATGCACAAACAAAACAAAGAAAGTATGCATGGTAGACAAACACATCATCCATCATGATGGTTCTCATCTTTTGCACATAACCATTAGAAGCAAAAGTGCATGAATAATATGATGCAACAATGGTGATATTCATGGCACTAGGTATATGGTGCAAGACAAGCATGCTTCACAAGAATTGTGTCAAAATCTCCAAATATATGCGAGAATGCTATGGGGCAATCTCATGAACAAGAAGAGAATCATTGTTGCACCAATACATGGCAAATCATCTAGCATGAGAGATGCAACACATGGATATATATGACACGAAGCAATATGAATTATATGCAAAGCATATAGATGGTTATCAACCGCATGAGATGAGCAAGTATGACACAAGAGACAACGATGAGAGGTATGAGCATATATGTCATCAACCCAAGAAAGCAAGTAGTGGAACATGGGTGATGCAACATAGCAATCATAGCAATCAAGTTCATGCTAGTAGTGCGAAGATGCGACATACTAGAATGAATCATGGGAAACATGTCCTTGTGCAAATAGGACATGAATAATGCACAAGTCATAGCACAAGCATGAAAGCAAGATATGAGTACAATATCATGAATGGCACAGAGGCCATATGTGAATAGCAATGGGTCATCATGACTCTCCCAACACAACAAGCATCATAGAATGGGGCACATGATAAACATGGCAAAAGCAATAGGATCTCCACCAAGCATGCAACATAGGAATATCATAATGGAGAATCATGGGTATGCAAACAAGGGTCACAATTGCATGGCAAAGGCATAGAAGCAAGCATAATGCAAAGTGAACACGGTAAAATGAGCATAATGTGAAGTGGTAAATGGCCCATAGCCGCAGGAGAGCCAAGTAGAGGAGTTATGCCAGTCCTTATGCCAAGGAACGGTGGTAAGGATAGTCCACGGATCCCAAATCATCCTGTTTCAAAGCTCGCTTTGTCAACTCGTGGATTGCGAGGTTGACAAGTATTCATGGGTACCTACACAAAAGAGACACAAACCAAAGAAATTGTGCATGGTAAATGTACACATCATCCATCATGATGTATGTGCACGTGTGAGTTAGCACAAGATAAGCAATGCTCAAAGAAATTTGAGGCATGGTATATGAACATGTCATCCATCATGAAAGAATAGTTGTTATGTATGACACGATGGGGACACAAATTGAGAATGCAAGTATATGGCACATCAATAGTATGTTTATTCATGGGTAGTATATGGTGCACACACGTATTGGGATCATGCAATGGATGGGATGGATCAAATCTCCTAAGATGTATGAGGAAACTATGGGGGCCTCATGAGCAATATCGAAACATCACATGGAAAATGGACAACATCCAAAACAATGCATATCCGGTTAGGTGGTCATGGCATGGCATATGAGATAAATGATGCAAAGGAGCATATCAATATCATCACAGAAACAAATGCCAATAACCATGGCTTGTCATCTATGCCATATGTGCAAATTGGTTTATTTTAATGGCATATGCATAGTCACTATGAAGAGATTGCAAATAAGACATATGGTTGATCTCATGCATAGCATATGACAAGTCAAGCGGATTATCAAACATGATGTGACCTAAAGAATTGTCACAAGAAATCCTATGTAACATGGCATCACAACTAATAGACTCCACAATAGAATCATCACTCATCATAAATGGGCAAATCATCGCATGGGGAAATCATACTAGCATGAAGCATGGCAATAGGTGGATCAACATCATGCAAGCAATCAATGTCAAGAATGTCCACTAGTGGGACTAGAGCATCACCTTCACCTTATGTTACCTTTGTCATTCCACTCAAGTGGTGTAGGTGAGGGAAAGACCAAATGGTGGTCATCTTCATCTTGATGGAACCATGGGGGTGCATCATATTCCACCATGGCCATCGTCTTGTCCAAAGGGAGGACGGTTGTCGAGGATCGGCGCGGCATCATAAATGGGACCTAGCACCAAACGAGAAGACACAATAGAGGTAGAGGTCAAGTTGTTAGAAATGCAAATGGCCTCACGAGACCTATCAACTATCTCACTCTCTATGTGGTGGTTCACCTCAAAATAGGTGCACCAAACTCACGATGGTGGAGTCACCATCTCACTCAAGTGGTGGGGTTGTGGCTCTCTCACATGGGAATTGTGGCAACTCATCATATATGGGGCTAGTGGTGACACTCTCAATATGGTGGCACAAGTCACTCAAGTCATCATATCGTCATGGTCGAGGGAAGATCCATGCTCAACCATCTCGCCGTCGTCGCCATGGATGAAGGCCAAGATGGCATATCATTCCTCCATGACCAAGGGAAAATCCCATGCTCGATCATCTGCCACCGTCGCCAGAGATGAAGGCCAAGATGGCACTCATCACTCGGCCCAAAGATGGAAGCATCATCCTTGTCGCCACCTTGTCGCCGCCTCCAAAGCTTGGTCCTGAGGGTCTCCAGAGTCGTATCACGCGCACCGCCTTGAAAAAGAGTCAAAGTAGACTCGCATCATCAATGCCACAAAGAGGTGGTGGTGAAGTCAACTTGGGAGCATCGCCTTGAGCTCGTCGGGCTTGGACATCTTGGTGGTACTAGCCTCATGCTTGTCGAGAGCTTGGTCGCCATGAAGTTTGCTTGGGTGGAGAAGCCTTGGCCTTCATGAGTTCTTGTTCCACCTTGAGAGCACCAATGTAGTAGTCGCCGATGGACTTGTAGTTCTCGAGGAAGATGGTCTTGAGATGTCAGCAGTAATCCCATCATGAAGTGGAACTTCATCGAATGGGGTCGCCCACACTGCTCCGCAAGGCAATCATCATCTCCTTGAAGTACTTGTCGATGGACTTGGATCCTTGGGTGGTGTTTCCAATTGCGCCGGTTGTTCCGTAGGTTGGAGGCACAACCTCGCCGCAAAGCTTTCTCGTCTTGGGCCAACTCATGTCGTAGCCTCAGGTGTGAAGCCACCATGCCAATGCGAGTCGTGGAAGTTTCGTGGCGCACTTCACTTGATCTTCGGAGGAACTTGATGTAGCTTGAGGTAGTCGCCCATCAAACGCTCCCACTCGAGGTACCTGTTCTTGAGTCCCATAGAAAGGAATCTTGTGGTCGTGTCGAGGTCGTAGTAGCTCGTGGAAGTCGCGGACTTGAGCTTGTAGCTTCTCTTGAGTGTAGTCTTGAGGTTCTTGTTGGCGAAGATGCCATATGTCCGTAGGCGAAGATGTTTTGAAGTCGCTTGGCAAAGATGCCAAGGAGATGGTGAAGTCATGAGCGTTGTTGGTGTTGAGCTCTGACCTTCACGTTCTTGTTGGTGATGGTGTCGATTGATGTGATTTGCCGGAGGTGGTAGCTCGAAGGATGTGCTCTTGAGCGCCTTTCGCAGGACATGAGGGCCTTGATCTCCTCCATGCGCTTGTCCATCTTGGCGTCAGAGTTGTTGTTCATGGCATCGAACTGCGTTGTTGTTGTAGACCGAAAGTGAAATGCCTTGCCTATCCATCACAAGACTCGAGTAGAGGTGAGTAGGAAATGAGATAAACAATACCAAGTTACCTTTTCCCAAAGTTGAGGATGTATCTCTGCTTCACTCAATGTGAGAAAAGAATAGTGGAATTGGTACCGGACTTGTTCACTCACACCTACAAGTAAAGGCTTATAGAGCTCGTGAGGATAGTGGCACAAAATTTGATGCAAAATGTTAGCAAGAGTCAATAATGTTGAAAAAGATTCACAAATTCGCAAGTGAAACAAGTAGACCAATAGCAATGAAAGGTACACGGAAACACACACACGGATAGATAATGCAACCAAGGAATGAGCACAAATGTGGAATCCACAAAAGCTCGTGTTGCACAACTCAAGAGAGACGCTAGCACGATTGCTCAATAGGCGGATACGACACTTGTGCACAACCTATAGATGCAAAATGGATAAACTTTCTATCCCAAGTATGCTATGTATGTATGGTCTCCGTGTTTCTCTCAAGCATGATATCATATGATGTAGATTTGGTATGGCTCTTATTTGCAATGGGGTATGATGCTATGGCACTTGCTCACGAGCTCTTTTGTCTTTTTGCTTAAAAGCTTTTTTCTTTTCTTTTTTTTCTATGGCCACTTTTGTACAATGCACAAACCAAGATAGCATTGTGTATATGCGGAACAAACTTGAGGCACAATGGATGATATGATACCAAGATGATATGGTATGTATGCAATGGAAGGTATGGACCACTAATGTGCACAAGTAACGCTGTCGGCAATACTCAAATGGCTAGTCTCGATAGGTAAGTGATTTAAAATGGGCTAGGGTTAACAATGCAATTTGCAAGGATATACAAAGGTGTCATCGAGGTTACCGCCCTTATGATGATGAGTGGCGGTGTTCTTGGTGTAGATACCAAGATGATGGAGACTCGCCCCTAAGCCAAACACCTTAGGAAACGGAAAACCGCAAACTCAAAATCTCAAATGACAAATGTCAAATGGTGGTAGCGGAAAGCGGTGTGGTTTGCACTAGGCAAATGGAAGTGGAATGATGGCTATACACGTGTCGAGTTGAAGTTGCTGTCCCTAAGTAGCTGAAACACCTTAGGAGACACAAGCCACAACTCAAAAAGCTCAAACAATAATTGTTGTTGTCAAGTGTATGGTGGGAATTATGTGGAAGTGGTGGTGGTGGTGGTTGATGAAGAAGCAACCGTCCCTAGTAGCCTAAACACCTTAGGAGACTCAAATCACAACTCAAACAACCACTAATGCTATAAGGAACAAAATGAGGTTATGGAAGTCGGTGGTACATGGATAGGTGAAGTTCCTAAAGCAGATGCCAAAATTCACCAAATGATGGAGTCAAATGATGTTGGTAGTATTGTGGATGGGGGATGTCAATAGCTTCAAACGAGCTAAAGAACGCCAAAACGGACTCGGATGAATTAAATGCAAACGGTAAACTTGAAGCTGAATTAACAGGGCGGTAGTTTTCAAGGGCGGTAGTACCGCTGTGTCGGGATTTTTCGATCTGTTGGCCGGAACAGGCTCAGCCAGAATGCTATGGGGGCGGTAGTACCGGGCTTGCCTGCCAGAGTACCAGTTTCAGAAGTGGTAGACCGCCGTGGCCGGATTTTCACATCGAATCGGGCGCGATTTTTGAAGGAAATGGATGATTTTTTGGGCAAAATTTGATGGATTTCGTGGATGGAAAGAGGGAACTTGGGGAATGCTAGATCCACTTGAAACCAAGCAAATCCATGGATCAAAATCAAAACATCATCAAACCAACAAATCACAAAAAATTGGGGCTATTTTGGTGGGATTTTCGATTTAGGACGAAAACAACAAAATCAAAAAAACGGGTAGGGCTCCAAAAACGTGATCAACGTGGCTCATGATACCATATGATGTAGGGTGGAACCCTATTCGCCGATCTTTCACGCTTTGAGGATCCACGGAGAACACGATGAACACGGGAAGAACGGAGAAATCACGGGAAACACTCAAGAACAAGTCCAAATCACACATCCACTAGACAATCAAACACACAAGATCACAAGGTACATGAACAACAAAGGAAAGATACAAGGTAAGGTTCATCTCCAAGAGGAGGTCTTGATGATATCCTAGATGGATCTTCCAAAAGGGGTCTTGATGATATCCCAGGATCTTCACATGGAGGTCTTGAACTCCATGGAGTGGTAGTCTCTCTCTCAAGAGTAGTAGGAGCAAAGCTCACCTAAGAATGAGCTATCATATTGCTAACCCTAGAAAGGAGGTGAGGTGGTCATTTATAGTCTGCCACGAAGGGGTAAGTGGGAGGGATACATAAAGGTCCAAGGGTTAAAAGACAGCAGTGCGGTAAGATTGCGACTATGGATGGTAAGATTCAGCCAGAAGACTGGGTTGCTTTTGGCCAGAAGACGCTTTGAAATGGTAGTATCAGCTTTGTTTTGGCGGTAGTACCGCCTTTCTCGACTGGGCCGGTCCTTCTTCTTCCGCCTTTCGCCCAGGCTTCCTCATGATGGTGTAGTTGTTCCTTGGCGCCACCTCGCCGACATCCGTGAAGTCTCGGCAATACCTATGCATGCACACGGAGAAGTGTCAAGTAGTATACCATCCTCAAGGAGCAAGTGAGCACGTAAAGGAGAAGATTCACTTTTATGTATGAGAAGTAGAGGTCGACGTGTCACTTGCCAAACGGACTTTGACATGGTGATGTTCATAGGATGCTCCGCATCACCGATCAGAGCATCTGCGAAAGGTACGCTTCCCTACCACCAGGGCTAATGTCTATAACCAACATAATCTCTTTAATTTCAAAAGGAAGTGCCAATGGTTCAGAAACTTGTCTGAAAATACAATGATGTTCTTGACTTTCAGGGCCAAAATGTCCTGCTTAATGCTAAATTTGAGGGTACTCCGGCCTCCCCAAGACAAAGCGGGCGATTTTTGATTCATACCGCCATGAAAGCAGTTTGAGTCTTAAGGTCGACACGGTCTCCCAATGACAAAAATTATGAACGCTTAGTGAACATCTGTCCAATCTATGGCAGTCCTTGAAAGTACTTAATTTTCAGCTTTTGCTTGACTGCCCAAAATTTCTTGTCCTCTAGTGGAAATATCGCTTGCACATATATTGACCGATGCCAGAATGCCCTTTTGTTCTTGGCTTTCACGCCGATGAGTGCTACAACATGCCATCCCGCTAACACAAGGAGAATAAGGCATAGCCTGGATTTTCTTCCTACGCCAAATGATATTGCCCGGATCATAGAGCATCTGTAGAAAGGTACGCTTGTCCCAAGGGGGGCTAATGTCTATAAGCAACATAATTCTCGAATTTCCATCAAAAGGAAGTGCCAATGGTTTAGAAACCGTCTAAAAAAGCGATTTAATGATGTTCTTTGACTTCGGCCAAAATGTCCTGCTTAAGGCTGAATTTGAGGGTACCTGGCCTCCCGCGCAAGCGGGAGTATTGTTTTGATTCGTGACGCCGCCATGAAAGCAGTTTGAGTACTATGGGTCCTACACGGACTCCAATGACAAAATTATGACCGCTTTAGTGAACATCTGTCCATTCTATGGCAGCCCTGAAAGTACTTCATTTTCTCATGCGCTTTTGGCTCGACTGCCCAAATTTCATTGTCCCTCAGTGGAGATATCATTTACAATATATATTGATCGATGCAGTGAATGCCTTTGTTCTGGCATTCACGCCATGAGTTACAGCATGCCATCCCGCCAAAACAAGGAGAATAAGGCATATAGTCAGAGATTTTTTCAATTTACTACCAAATGAGATTGTTCGGATCATAGCGCGATTCGCAGAAAGGTAATGCTCGTCTCACTGGGGGCTAATTTCTATAAGCAACATAATCTCTCAAATTTCCATCAAAAGGAAGTGCCAATGGGTTCAAACCTGTCTGAAAATAGCGATGAATGACTTCAGAACTTTAGGGCCAAAAGTCCTCCTTAAGTCTGAATTTGAGGGTACTCCGACTCCCCGGCGCAAGCGGGTGTATTTTTTGGATTCGTGACGTCATCAGCGAGAAGTTTGAGTACTTATGTGTCCCATACTGATCTGCTAATGACAAAATTATGACCGCTTTAGAGAACATATGTCCATTCTATGGCAGTCCTTGAAAGTACTTCATTTTCGCGCGCTTTTTCACCGATGCCTCAAAATTTCTTGTCCTCTATAGTGGAGATATAGTTTCACATATATTTGACCGATGCTAGAATACCCTTCGTTCTTGGTCAAGCATGAGTTACAGCATGTCATGTAAAACAAGGAGAATAAGGTATATAGCTGATTTTCTTCAATTTACGACAAATGAGATTGCCTGCATCAGAGCATGTAGAAAGGTACGCTTTGTCCCTACCTAAAAGTAATGTCTATAAGCAATATAATCCTCAAACCTTCAAAAGGAAGTGGCAATGGGTTCGTAATCTTGTCCAAAAACAGCGATCAATGATGTTCTTGACTTTCAGCCAAAAAGTCCTGCTTAAGGCTGAATTTGAGGATCTCCGCCTCAAAAAGAGGGAGTATTTTGATTCGTGACGCTGTCATGAAGTTTGAGTAACTTATGGGTCTCGACACGACCCTAATGACAAAATTATGACCATTTAGAGAACATCCTCAATCTATGGCAGTCCTTGAAAGTATTTTCTCGTACATTTTTTCCGACTCTAAAATTTCTTGTCCTATAGTGGAAATATCGCTTCACATATATATATTGACCGATGCGAATGCCTTTGTTCTGGATTACCAGCATGAGTTACAAGATGCCATCCGCCAAAACAAAGAGAATAAGGCATAAAGCTAGATTTTCAATTTACGTATATAATGAGATTTTGATCATAGAGCATCTACAAGAAAGGTACTTTTGTCCCCACCGGGGGCTAATATCTATAAGCAAATATAATCCCTCGAATTCCCTTCAAAAGAAGTGCCAATGGGTTCTAAACTTGTCTGAAAAACAGCGATGAATGATGTTCTTTGACTTCAAGGACAAAAGTCCTGCTTAGGCTGAATTTGAGGGTATCCGGCCTCCTAGCTGCAGCGGGAGTATTTTTTAAATTCGCGCCATCGCGAAAGCAGTTTGAGTACTTATGGGTCCAACACGACTCCTAATGACAAAATATAACCGGCTTTAGTGAGATCCACCATCTCTATGGCAGTCCTGAAAGTAGTTCATTTTCGCACTTTTACCGATTGCCCTAGAATTTCTTGTCCTCTATAGTGAGATATCATTTCCACATATATATTTACCGATGAATGCCCTTTGTTCAGCTTTCACGCATGAGCATAACCATGCCATCCGCCAAAACGAGGAGAATAAGGCATATAGTCCTGGATTTTCTTCAATTTACTACGAATGAAATTGCCCTGGACGCGTACATCTCGCAGAAGGCACGCTTTGCTACCATGTGGCTAATGTATATAACCAAGATAATCTCATGAATTTCTTCAAAAGGAAGTGTCGGTTCAGAACTTGTCCGAAAACAGCAATGATTGATGTTCTTGACTTTGTGGCCCAAAATGTCCTTATATCGAATTTGAGGGTACTCCGGCCCCTCGCGTAAGCGGGAGTATTTTTGATTCGCAGACTTGTCGCGAAAGCAGTTTGAGTACTTACGGTCCGCAGGGTCTCCAATGAAAAATTATGAACGCTTAGTGAACATTTGTCCAATCTATGGCAGTCCTTGAAAGTACTTCATTTTCTCATGCGCTTTTTGCCCGACCGCCCAAAAATTCTTGTCCTCCATAGTGGAAATATCGCTTGCACATATATATTGACCGATGCCAGAATGCCCTTTTGTTCTTGGCTTTCACGCTGTCGGTGTCAAACCGCGGATTTCGGTAGGGGTCCCGAATCGGCGCTCTAGGCGGATGGTAATCAGAGACGAGGACACGATGTTTTACCCAGGTTCGAGCCTCTCAAGGAGGTAAAACCCTATGTCCTGCTTGATTAATATTGATGATATGGCTAATGACAAAATTATGACCGCCTTTAGTGAGCATCTCGTCATTCTATGGCAGTCCTTGAAAGTACTACATTTTCTCGTGTGCTTTTTGCCGACTGCCCCAAAATTTCTTGTCCTCTATTGTGTAGATATGGTTTCCATATATATTGACCGATGCCAGAATGTCCTTAGTTCTTGGCTTTCATGCATGAGTTACACCATGCCATCCAATAAAACGAGGAGAATAAGGCATATAGCCGCTGGATTTTCTTCAATTTACGGCCAATGAGATTGCCTCGATCATAGAGCATTTGAGAAAGGTACATTTGTCCCTACCAGGGGGCTAATGTCTATAAGCAACATAATCTCTTGAATTTCCGCAAAAGGAAGTGCCAATGGGTTCGAAACCTGTCTGAAAAATAGCGCCGAATGATGTTCTTTGACTTTCAGTGCCAAAAGTCCGCTTAAGGCTGAATTTGAGGGTACTCCGGCCTCCTAGTTCAAGCGGGAGTATTTTTTGATTTTCACGCCGCCAGAGCTGTTTGAGTACTTATGGGTCCGACACGGACTTCTAATGACAAATATAACCGCTTTAGTGAGCATCGTCCATTCTATGGCAGTCCTTGAAAGTACTTCATTTTCTGCAGCGCTTTTGCTTGACTGCCCCTAAAATTTCTTGTCTCTCAAGTGGAGATAT
>JAHHZJ010006689.1:0-20772 GCA_021437245.1 Aegilops speltoides | reverse complement strand
CGGCGGCCGGAGTTCAAGCACACTCCTGAACGAGGCTGCGTGGTCCGTGGGGTGGCTTTTGGCTCCTACGACACTGCGCGCGCAAAGGAGCACGTGGTGTGCTCGTTAGAGTTGCGGTGGTGGGGCACGGCTGCGACATGGCCGGGCGGCGCGAGGTCTCGCCTCGCGGTAACTTAGCTACGGGAAAGCGTAACGATGAAACGAAGAGGGGGGAAACGACGTGGTGTCACAGAGGATCCGCGAAGGCGCTGGCGAAGCTGGGAAGGTCCAACGCAAGAATAGCGACGGCGATCTCTGTTGGAAATATGCCCTAGAGGCAATAATAAAAGTATTATTATATTTCCTTGTTCATGATAATTGTCTTTATTCATGCTATAATCAGTATTATCCGGAAATCGTAATACACGGTGAATACATAGACCACAATATGTCCCTAGTGAGCCTCTAGTCGACTAGCTCACAGATCAACAGATAGTCATGGTTTCTCGCTATGGACATTGGATGTCGTTGATAACGGATCACATCATTAGGAGAATGATGTGATGGACAAGACCCAATCCTAAGCATAGCACAAAGATCGTAGTTCGCTTGCTAGAGCTTTTCCAATGTCAAGTATCTCTTCCTTAGACCATGAGATCGTAACTCCCGGATACCGAGGAGTGCTTTGGTGTATCAAACGTCACAACGAATCGGGTGACTATAAAGGTGCACTACAGGTATCTCCGAAAGTGTCTGCTGGTTGACACGGATCGAGATCGATTTGTCACCCGTAAACGGAGAGGTATCTCTCGCCCACTCGTAGGACATCATCATAATGTGCACAATGTGACCAAGGGGTTGATCACGGATGATGTGTTACGGAACGAGTAAAGAGACTTGCCGGTAACGAGATTGAACAAGGTATCGTATACCGACGATCGAATCTCGCAAGTACAATACCGCTAGACAAAGGGAATTGTATACGGATCGATTGAGTCCTTGACATCGTGGTTCATCCGATGAGATCATCGTGGAACATGTGGGAGCCAACATGGGTATCCAGATCCCGCTGTTGGTTATTGACCGGAGAACGCCTCGGCCATGTCTACATGTCTCCGAACCCGTAGGGTCTACACACTTAAGGTCTGGCGACGCTTAGGGTTATAAAGGAAGTTTGTATGTGGTTACCGAATGTTGTTCGAGTCCCGATGAGATCCCTGACGTCACGAGGAGTTCCGGAATGGTCCGGAGGTAAAGATTTATATATGGAAGTCCTATTTTGGCCACCGGAAAATGTTCGGATTTTTCGGTATTGTACCGGAAGGTTCTAGAAGGTTCCGGAGTGGGGCCCACCTGCATGGGGGGACCCACATGAACGTGGGTAGTGGGGGCAAGGCCCCACACCCCTGGTCAAGGCGCACCAAGATCCCCTTAGAAGGAATAAGATCATATCCCAAGGGATAAGATCAAGATCCCTAAAAGGGGGATAACAATCGTGGGGAAGGAAATGATGGGATTTCTTTCCTCCCACCTTGGCCAACGCCCCAATGGACTTGGAGGGCAAGAAACCAGCCCCTCCACCCCTATATATAGTGGGAGGCGATGGGAGCTTCACACACGGTCTCGGGCGCAGCCCTCCCTCTCCCAAGTCCTCCTCCTCTCTCGGTGCTTGGCGGCCCCGCAGATTGCCACGCCTCCACCACCACCACGCCGCCAGGTGCTGCTGGATGGAGTCTTCTCAACCTCTCCTCTCTCCTTGCTGGATCAAGGCATGGGAGACGCCACCGGCTGTACGTGTGTTGAACGCGGAGGTGCCGTCTGCTCGCACTAGGATCTCCGGTGATTTGGATCACGACGAGTACGACTCCTTCAACCCCGCTTCTTGAACGCTCCGCTTAGCGATCTACAAGGGTATGTAGATGCACTCTCCTTCCCTCGCTGCTGGTTTCTCCATAGATAGATCTTGGTGACACGAGGAAAATTTTGAATTTCTGCCACGCTCCCCAACAAAGGGCATCATGAGCTAGGTCTATTGCGAGATTCTTTGCACGAGTAGAACACAAAGTAGTTGTGGGCGCTGATTTTGTTCAATATGCTTACTGCTACTAGTCCAATCTTGTTTCGACGGTATTGTGGGATGAAGCGCCCGACCGACCTTACACGCATTTACGTGAGACAGTTCCACCGATTGACATGCACTTGGTGCATAAGGTGGCTAGCGGTGCCGCCTCCCACTTTAGTCGGAACGGATTCGATGAAAAGGGTCCTTATGAAGGGTAAATAGCAATTGGCATATCACGCTGTGGTTTTATGAGGTAAGAAACGTTTGCTAGAAACCCATAGCAGCCACGTAAAACATGCAAACAACAATTAGAGGACGCCTAACTTGTTTTTGCAGGTATGCTATGTGATGTGATATGGCCAAGAAGAATGTGATGAATGATATGTGATGTATGAGATTGATCATGTTCTTGTAATAGGAATCACGACTTGCATGTCGATGAGTATGACAACCGCAGGAGCCATAGGAGTTGTCTTAATTTATTGTATGACCTGCGTGTCATTGAACAACGCCATGTAATTACTTTACTTTATTGCTAACCGTAGCCATAGTAGTAGAAGTAATAGTTGGCGAGACAACTTCATGAAGACACGATGATGGAGATCATGATGATGGAGATCATGGTGTCATGCCGGTGACGATGATGATCATGGAGCCCCAAGATGGAGATCAAAGGAGCAAAATGATATTGGCCATATCATGTCACTATTTGATTGCATGTGATGTTTATCATGTTTATGCATCTTGTTTACTTAGAACGACGGTAGTAAATAAGATGATCCTTACAAAAATTTCAAGAAGTGTTCTCCCTAATCGCACCGCTATAAAGTTCGTCGCTTCTAAGCACCACGTGATGATCGGGTGTGATGGATTCTTACGCTCACATACAACGGTGTAAGACAGATTTACACACGCAAAACACTTAGGGTTAACTTGACGAGCCTAGCATGTACGCATATGGCCTCGAACACGGAGACCGAAAGGTCGAGCATGAGTCGATAGTAGATACGATCAACATGAAGATGTTCACCGATGATGACTAGTCCGTCTCACGTGATGATCGGACACGCCTAGTTGACTCGGATCATGTAATCACTTAGATGACCAGAGGGATGTCTATTCGAGTGGGAGTTCATAAGATGAACTTAATTATCCTGAACATAGTCAAAAGATCTTTGCAAATTATGTCGTAAGCTCGCGCTTTAGTTCCACTGCTTAGATATGTTCCTAGAGAAAATATAGTTGAAAGTTGACAGAGCGATTATGCGGACAAGAGAAAGCTTATGTCCTTAATGCACCGCCAGGTGCTGAACCCCAAACGCCGCTTGTGGATGTTGCGTAACATCGACATACACGCTTTTGATAACTACGTGATAGTTCGCTTAAACGGTTTAGAGTTGAGGCACCAAAGACGTTTTCAAACGTCATGAACATATGAGATGTTTCGAGGGCTGAAATTGAGATTTCAGGCTCGTGCCCACGCCAAGAGGTATGAGACCTCCGACGATTTTCTTAGCCTGCAAACTAAGGGAGAAAAGCTCAATCGTTGAGCTTGTGCTCGATTGTCCGAGTGCAACAATCACTTGAATCGAGGGAGTTGATCTTCCGATGAGATAGTGATGTTTCTCCAAAGTCATTGCCACCAAGCTGCTAGAGCTTCGTGATGAGCTATAACATATCGTGGATAGATATGATGATCCTTGAGGTATTCGCGATGTTTGACACCGCGAAAGTAGAAATCAAGAAGGAGCATCAATTGTTGATGGTTGGTGAAACCACTAGTTTCAAGAAGGGCAAGGGCAAGAAGGATACTTCATGAAACGGCAAATCAGCTGCTGCTCTAGTGAAGAAACCCAAGGTTGAACCCAAACCCGAGACTAAGTGCTTCGTAATAAGGGGAACAACCATCGAGCGGAATTACCCTAGATACTTGGTAGATGAGAAGGCTGGCAAGGTCGATAGAAGTATATTGATATACATTATGTTAATGTGTACTTTACTAGTACTCCTAGTAGCACCAGGGTATTAGATACCGTTCGGTTGCTAAGTGTTAGTAACTCAAATAAAAGCTACGGAATAAACGGAGACTAGCTAAAGGTGAGTCGACGATATGTGTTGGAAGTGTTTCCAAGGTTGATGTGATCAAGCATCGCACGCCCTCTACCATCGAGATTTGGTGTTTATGCTGAGCATAGACATGATTGGATTATGTCTATCGCAATACGGTTATTCATTTAAGGAGAATAATGGTTACTCTATTTATTTGAATAATACCTTCAATGGTCTTGCACCTAAAGGAATGGTTTATTGAATCTCGATCGTAGTGATACACATTTTCATGCCAAAAGATATAAGATAGTAATGATAGTACCACTTACTTGTGGCAATCGCCATGTAAGTCATATTGGTGTAAAACGCATGAAGAAGCTCCATGTTGATGGATCTTTGACTCACTCATTTTGAAAAGTTTGAGACATGCTAACCATGTCTATTGGTGTATACGCATGAAGAAACTCCATGCAGATGGATCGCTTGGACTCACTTGATTTTGAATCACTTGAGATATGCAAATCATACCACATGGGCAAGATGACTAAAAGCCTCGCTTTTCAAAGAAATGGAACAAGATAGCAACTTGTTGGAAGTAACACATTTTGATGTGTGCAGTCCAATGAGTGCCGAGGCATGCAAAGGAATATCGCTATGTTCTTACTTCACGATGATTCGAGTAGATGTAGAGTATATTTACTTGATGAAACACAAGTCTGAATTATTGAATGGTTCAAGTAATTTCAGAGTGAAGTTGAAGATCATCGTGACAAGAGGATGAAATGTCTATGATATGATCATAGAGATGAGTATCTGAGTTACGAGCTTTGGCACGCAATTAAGACATTGTGGAAATTGTTTCACAATTAATACCGCCTCGAACACCATAGTTTGATGGTGTGTCCGAACATCATAGTTGCACCCTATTGGATATGGTGCGCACTATGATGTCTCTTATCGAATTACCACTATCGCTTATGGGTTAGGCATTAGAGACAACCACATTCACTTTAAATAGGGCACCACGTAATTCCGCTGAGATGACACCGTATGAACTATGGTTTAGAGAAACCTAAGTCGTCATTTCTTAAAGGTTTGGGGCTGCGACGCTTATGTGAAAAAGTTTCAGTTTGATAAGCTCGAACCCAAAGCGGATAAAATGCATCTTCATAGGACACCCAAAACAGTTGGGTATACCTCCTAATTCAGATCCGAAAGCAATAGGGATTGTTTCTTGAATCGGGTCCTTTCTCGAGGAAAAGTTTGTCTCAAAAGTTGAGGGGAGGATGGTGGAGACTTGATATGGTTATTGAACCATCACTACAACTAGTGTGTAGCAGGCACAGAAGTTGTTCCTGTGGCACCTACACCAATTGAAGTAGAAGCTATGATAGTGATCATGAAACTTCGGATCAAGTCACTACTGCACTCGAGGGTGACAAGGATGCGATCGCTTTTCAGAGTGGTACAAGAATCCTGTCTTGAAGGTCATGTTGCTAGACAACAATGAACCTACGAGCTATGGAGAAGCAATGGTGGGCCCAAATTCACAAATGGTTAGAAGCCATGAAATCCGAGATAGGATCCATGTATCGTAACAAAGCATGGATTTTGGTGGACTTGCCCGATGATCGGCAAGCCATTGAGATAAATGGATCTTTAAGAAGAAGACGGACGTGGACGGTAATGTCACCGCTCTATGAAGCTCGACTTGTGGCGTAAGAGTTTTTCACAAGTTCAAGGAGTTGACTACGATGAGATTTTCTCATCCGTAGCGATGCTTAAGTCCGCTCGGAATCATGTTAGCATTAGCTGCATTTATGAAATCGCGATGGATGTCAAAACGAGTTTCCTTACCACCAGAAGGAAAGGTTGTATGTGATACAATCCGAAAGTTTTTGTCGATCCTAAGGATGCTAAAGGTATGCTAGCTCCAGCGATCCTTCTAAGGACCGGAGTAAGCATCTCGAGTTGGAATGTGCACTTTGATAAGATGATCAAAGATTTTGGGTTTATACAAAGTTTATGAGAAACTTGTATTTCCAAAGAAGTGAGTGGGAGCACTATAGAATTTCTCGATGAGTATATGTTATTGACATATTGTTGATCGTAAATGATGTAGAATTTCTCGAAAGCATATAGGGTTATTTGAAAAGTGTTTTTCAATGGAAAACCTGGATTAGGCTATTTGAACAATAAGCATCAAGATCTATAAGATAGATCAAAATGCTTAATAGTACTTTCAAATGAGCACGCATTTTGACATGATCTTGAAGGTGTTCAAGATGGATCACCAAAGAAGGAGTTCTTGCCTCGAGATGTAAGGTATGAAGTTAAGACTTAAAGCTCGACCACGGCAGAATAGAGAGAAAGGACGAAGGTCGCCCCTATGCTTCGCACATAGGCTCTATAGTATGCTATGCCGTGTACCGCACCGAAGTGTGCCTTGCCATGAGTCACTATAGGGTACAAGAATGATCCAGAATGGATCATTGGACAGCGTCAAAATTGTCCTTGGAGTAAATAAGGACATGTTTTCGATTATGGAGGTGATAAAGAGTTCGCGAAGGGTTACGCCGATGCAAGCTTTAACACCTATCCGAGTGACTCGAGTAGCAAACCGGATACGATAGTGGAGCAACTATTTGGAATAGCTCCAAGTGGAGCGTGGAAGCAGCATTTACGTAATGACCTAGAGATTTATGAAGTACATACGGATCTGAAAGTTGCGCACTCGCTGACTAAAACCTCTCTCACAAGCAAAACATGATCAAACCCCGTAACTCATTGAGTCTTAATCACATGATGATGTGAACTAGTTTAATGACACTAGTAAACTTTTGGATGTTGGTCACATGGTGATGTGACTGTGAATGTTAATCACATGGCGATGTGAACTAGATTATTGACTCTAGTGCAAGTGGGAGACTGTTGGAAATATGCCCTAGAGGCAATAATAAAAGTATTATTATATTTCCTTGTTCATGATAATTGTCTTTATTCATGCTATAATCAGATTATCCGGAAATCGTAATACACGTGTGAATACATAGACCACAATATGTCCCTAGTGAGCCTCTAGTTGACTAGCTCACAGATCAACAGATAGTCATGGTTTCTCGCTATGGACATTGGATGTCGTTGATAACGGATCACATCATTAGGAGAATGATGTGATGGACAAGACCCAATCCTAAGCATAGCACAAAGATCGTAGTTCGCTTGCTAGAGCTTTTCCAATGTCAAGTATCTCTTCCTTAGACCATGAGATCGTAACTCCCGGATACCGTAGGAGTGCTTTGGTGTATCAAACGTCACAACGAATCGGGTGACTATAAAGGTGCACTACAGTATCTCCGAAAGTGTCTGCTGGGTTGACACGGATCGAGATCGATTTGTCACTCCGTAAACGGAGAGGTATCTCGCCCACTCGGTAGGACATCATCATAATGTGCACAATGTGACCAAGGGGTTGATCACGGATGATGTGTTACGGAACGAGTAAAGAGACTTGCCGGTAACGAGATTGAACAAGGTATCGTATACCGACGATCGAATCTCGCAAGTACAATACCGCTAGACAAAGGGAATTGTATACGGATCGATTGAGTCCTTGACATCGTGGTTCATCCGATGAGATCATCGTGGAACATGTGGGAGCCAACATGGGTATCCAGATCCCGCTGTTGGTTATTGACCGGAGAACGCCTCGGTCATGTCTACATGTCTCCCGAACCCGTAGGGTCTACACACTTAAGGTTCTGGCGACGCTTAGGGTTATAAAGGAAGTTTGTATGTGGTTACCGAATGTTGTTCGAGTCCCGGATGAGATCCCTGACGTCACGAGGAGTTCCGAATGGTCCGGAGGTAAAGATTTATATATGGAAGTCCTATTTTGGCCACCGGAAAATGTTCGGGATTTTTCGGTATTGTACCGGAAGGTTCTAGAAGGTTCCGAGTGGGGCCCACCTGCATGGGGGACCCACATGAACGTGGGTAGTGGGGAAAGGCCCCACACCCCTGGTCAAGGCGCACCAAGATCCCCCTTAGAAGGAATAAGATCATATCCCAAGGGATAAGATCAAGATCCCTAAAAGGGGGATAACAATCGTGGGGAAGGAAATGATGGGATTTCTTTCCTCCCACCTTGGCCAACGCCCCAATGGACTTGAGGGCAAGAAACCAGCCCTCCACCCCTATATATAGTGGGAGGCGATGGGAGCTTCACCACGGTTCTCGCGCAGCCTCCCTCTCCCAAGTCCTCCTCCTCTCCGCGTGTGCTTGGCGGCCTCGCAGATTGCCACGCCTCCACCACCACCACGCCGCCAGGCTGCTGCTGGATGGAGTCTTCTCAACCTCTCCTCTCTCCTTGCTGGATCAAGGCATGGGAGACGCCACCGGCTGTACGTGTGTTGAACGCGGAGGTGCCGTCTGCTCGCACTAGGATCTCCGTGATTTGGATCACGACGAGTACGACTCCTTCAACCCCGTTTCTTGAACGCTCGCTTAGCGATCTACAAGGGTATGTAGATGCACTCTCCTTCCCTCGCTGCTGGTTTCTCCATAGATAGATCTTGGTGACACGAGGAAAATTTTGAATTTCGCCACGCTCCCCAACATTGGCGCCGTGCTCAGCCTTTCTCTCCGCCATCGCCATAAGAGGTAGAAGACCAAAGCCTGTAAGTTATAAGTAAGTGTAAGCTTCTTTTCCTTTGTTTCAGCTTTTCTATTTTCTCGCAACTTGATGGCTTTATTAAAAATACTTAGGCACACTCAAAAATCACCAAACTCGCTTATGGACACTGCTTTGGAATATATCCAACATGGAACATTTCTAGTTTAGGATTATTTGGACATTTTAAATATTTTATAGTATTTAAATGCCCAAATTCAAATAGAATATGATTTAATTCAGAGCCCAAATATAGCATGGAAAAATGTGCATCACTGCCATCAAGCATGATTTCCCATAAATGATGAACATTTTGAAAGCCATTTGGACATACCAAAATATTTTAGTTGAACTTGGTGGATTCCTTCTATGCTAGGTTTGAACATCCCCATTTTAAAATTAAGCAAAATTTAAATATGATGCACACATGAACCTAGCCTAGTGCAATACCGTGGTTAGGATGTGACAACCACCGAAAACTCCTGGCTTCATTGTATCCAAGAGAGGAATTGAAGCAAACCTAGCCAAGATCCGAGCTCACACAGCCTAGATATTCCAAAAGACCTCAAACAAATACAAAATTGATCGATGCGTATGTTTAAGCCGCTTTCTCCGCTTGGGAGAAACGCATTGCTCTCTATCGCCTCAAAGATCAACACTTCGAGTGGACGGACGCTGCCACCGCCGGACTCAAGAAATAAAAGCCATATTGACAACAACCGTCCAGGCTGCGCTTAACTCGGGCGGCAATGTTGTTATACATCGCGGCAACACATCAAGTTGTAAGCGCCGTAATCGTCAGAGAACGAGAGACGTATACATAAATTCTTCAAAACCAAAGTACTACGGGTCCACCGTGTTAACCCCCGCAAGTCCTGCTATTCCGACTACTAAAAGATAGCGACGCGTGTTCATGGCATCCCTGAAGTTCGACTCTACTTTCAAGAGTGTTCGATAACAAAGGCTTCCGGTACCCTCAATGACATTATAAACAATCACGACGCGACGGTGGATTGCAACATAGGCCATTGAGCTCTTACCATTCGATATAACTTATAAACCTCGGCGAGCTATAAAGTCGCAAGTTTTAATGACTTGGTCGCTGAGTGGACGGAAGCCGAACTCCCTAAAGAGTATGGCGATACTCCAATTGGATTATGCACTTCGACGGTTCCAAAATGTTGGCCGGATTGGGGTGGCGTCAGATCGACGCCCCAACCGGGACACAGTCCAACACGCATTTCAGATAATGTACACGGACTCCAAATAATGCAATAATATGAGGCCCTTTTTACATGGCCTCCGGATGGCAATCTCCATGGGCATTCAACGCCTAGAGGTGTGTGGGGACCCAAACCTCGCAATATCCCAAGTAAATGGAGACTTTGACGCCAAGGATCCAAAATGGCAGCCTATCGAACACCGTTCCTCAAATGTCACCGTTCAAGGACTTGAATTCCACCACGAGCCCGGATAATAATCAAGCAGCCGACGATTGGCATGCATCGGGCGCAAAACGCGACGCTGTCCCTCCAAACATCTTCCCGAACGGCTCTTAAGCCATCCGCACTCAACCGAATACGTAACAATCTGATATAATTGGCATTCAGCCAATGAAACAACACCTTTAGCCCACTTTACATAATGGCAGTAATCGCCTGCGGACAAGGCCATTCCTAGCCTACTTGTTTAGGCAGGAACTCCCAAAGACCAAAATGAGGCCCGCTGCATAGTCCGGCGATCTAAAGCCTACAAGGTCCATGAGGGAGAACTCTATAAGAAAAGCACAACCGAGTCCTTCAAAGGTGTATCTCCAAGAGGAAGGGCGAACCTTCCGCTGAAATTCATGCCGACTAGGCGACACCACGCCGCAGCTCGGGCCCTTGTCGGAAAGGCATTCCAGACAGATTTTATTGGTCGATGGCTCCCGCAGATGCTCGTGACTTAGTCCAAAGATGCGCGGTTGTCGCCTCTTGCTAATCGTAGCTATATGCCACCCACCGCCTCAAAACTATACCCATTACCCGGCCGCTTAGGTCCGGGGCTTGACATGGTTGGACCCCTTAAAGGGGGAACCCACAAGCAAAGGTACCTATTGGTCATGGTGGATAAATTCACCAAATGGATAGAGGCTGCCATTAAAACGGCAGAGTCCGAACCAGTAATAGACTTCATATCCGGGTAGTACACCGCTATGGTGTCCCCACAGATCATCACCGATAACGGCACGAACTTCACGCCGATTTGGTTAAATCATGGTGCAAAAATATGGGCATTAAGCTCGATTACACTTCGCCTATCATCCTCAAACCAACGATCAAGTGGAACAAGCGAACGGTCTAATAATGAGCGCATCAAACCTGCACTAGTGCGCGTCACTACGAACGACACACGACCGGTAGAGGAGCTCGACCAGACTGGGGCTGCGGATAACGCCCAACCGCATTTCACCGGATTCACACCATTTTTTACGATACGGCGCAGAGGCGCTTCTGCCCTCGCGACATCATTCATGACTCACCTCGAAAGCGCTTTGTACGAAGAAAGAGAAGCCGAGCTGGATCGGCAGGACAGCTTGTACGATTGAGGAAGAACGCAACGCCGCCAAGGCTCGCTCCGCATTCTATCGCCAGCAGCAGTTCAAGATATCAAAGCAGAAGTACGCCAAGACTTACAACGCTGGCTTAACTAGTTCTACCGCCGGACAAGAAAAGGACAAGCTCAAGCCCAAATGGAGGGGCCCTTCATTATCGATCAAGTCCTCGACCGGAGCGCATCACCACTTAAATGCGCGCGGACAACCGACTCGAGCCGAACCCATGGAACGCAGCCCGCCTCCAAGATTCTATGCCTAGCGCTGACTAAGAGTTCGCCCCTTCCCCGGCCCAAATTTTTACACTTCAGCTGTCTTTTGTTTCTTTTCTTCTCTCAACCCTTTTCCTAAAAAGCCCTTAAAGGCCTACTTGGGCATTGTTCAGACACACTTGATGTGCCATCCGCACTCATTATACCGGGGCTTCTTTTACCGTGTTTAATTATAAGGGCTTTCATGCCCAGACATGTGTCAAGCTTCCACATGTACCTTTTATTCACCATTATATGCATCGATATGACTTAAGTTTTGGCCAAGCTGGGTTGTTCGCTCTCGTGCTTACCCCACGCTCCCGATTGTTCGCTAGGAGGTAAAGGAGCACCTTCGCGATTGTTACCGCTGGTCAGCCGATGTGTACCTCAGACTGGTGAAGCCAAAAGCTAGCGTTTAAGGGAATATTCGGTCGGCGACTTGAAAGATGATTTTTACCTACTTATTTATCTGCCCCAGATATTTTTCTCTTTTTTCGCAGACCGACATGCACTTTAGGGCATGCCTCCCAGGAAAGGAACCCTTAACTTAACTATTCTCCCGCAAGATGTTTCTTACTAACCATGTAATATAACATAACTAGTTCTGGGCACTTGTCCTGACAAAGCACTAATGACCCCTACGCCTAGTCTCCATGCATGCCCCTGTTGTTTCTAACCGAGAAGGTATTCGACACACTCCGACTCTAGGGTCCCGAGGTTGAAGCTTAAAAGGTCGGGAAAGACAAACGATCTACAATCCGCTAGAAGGCATTTTACATGTCATTTTAAAATACATTGTCAAATCGACCGTCAGATTCCTCCTCAATCCCGCCTCAATGTGCTGTCTAATTTACTAATCCCTAGAAAATTTAGCGCCAACTCTACTTGGCCATATACTAAACTCACAGGATCTCCTTCCCATCGTGCCCCACAGTCCGACCTCGCCATGTGGTTGGGATCCGCCTCTTGTACCGCTGCCTTCACCATGGCCCAGCCTCCCTCGGCACCTTGGCGCAGTCGAAATCTTCCATAAACGGAAGCTGCAAGACGACTCCTCAAGCTCCGCAAGCTTCCCAAGGACCTCGGCAGGAGAGGGCTGGCCATAAAGCCCGGATGACGCCGCCATTGCTCGCCGAACTCGCTCGGGAGCAGCTTGCAACAGCTCGAAGTTGATCACCCGCTGATACGGCATCTCCTCCGTAGGGCTACTCCGTGAGTATACCTACGCATATATTTTGTCAATTGACTTCTTGCCAAACTCTTCTTTTCAAAGGAGTTCGCCAAGCACTTATTATAGATGCCGCGACGAAGCCGCTTATTCTCCTTAACGGAGCCATACTCAGCCCAACACCTTCGCTCTTCTCCAAGCCGGGCGTAAGCATCCCGAGCTTGTTCTTTTCCTGCTGCACCTTATTCAAGACCTCTCTCGGGCTTCAAATTGGGCGCAGTAGTTCTTGCCTCGTCCAGATCTTGTCCGGCAGCACCGCAATGTCATTATTAGACTTTGCGCAAGACGCCGCACACCACTTATCTTTTAAAATAATGTGTTACCAGGAGGACTTTGTGTTTCCTCATGGCAGCAAGTGCGCCTCGAGTTGGGCCTTACACTCTTGTAGCCCTAAGAAAGTTGGGTATTCTTCTCCAGAAGATCCTCGCTTTGAATGATCCTTAAATCAGTTCATATAACAACTATAAGTCTCGAGCTACCGCATATACAACTATTAAATTCTCTTACCCATATGTCTTTTACATATCGCTCCGCTGCCTCGTCAAACCATCTTGAGCAGCACGGAGGTGCGCCCCTGCTAAAGGCATTCAACACCTCAGGGAGAAGCACGCCATGAAAAACCTCCGCGGCGCCAGGGTTCATGGCGCCTCCACCTCGCACTTGGTGGTGGATCTGTCGGCATCCTCCGTTGAGGAGTATCACTGCGCGCTTTGCGCCGCCCCTCCGCACTGTGTGCCGGAGCTTGGCCGGTAGAGGCTGGGTTGAACCTCTATGCCCGCAGTCCATCGGCACTTTTTTCTCCTACAAAAGTCATGAGCACTCAAACGCTTCCTCAGGAACATTGCTCTAAATGACAAACCGTGAGTTATACCTTTGCGGCGACAAGCTTCAATCACACACAGCCCTCTTCCGCTTCATCGGGCCGGATCGACCTTGTTGGTCACCGCATGGGCTCAGCTTCCCGCTTTGAAGGCTCTTCCCGCAAAACACCATCATATACGGGGTCGAAATGAGCGAGGAAGAAATAATGGTGTCGGACTTCGATCACAATCACCGAAGCCGGATATAGTCCGGGATAGTCACCGTAATGGCTACTCAAAGCATTATCCATGCCGAGCTGGTGGAACACCCCGCCAATTAGCTCCACCTTTATGTCCGGGTCCTCTTCGAGGCCGGATCCCGGATCTCTTCGATCCTCAAGTGCGGAGCTGGACAAAGCATGCCTCCACCACCCGACGCATCCGCCGCCAAAACATAATATAAGAAACTTAAATTTCAAAGCATGGGTCGGGCACATAGAGTGTTAGCTACCCAATGCCGGGTTATTCATGGTGAACCCATTCAATGGGTTCGCCCGAGGAAATCCTCCTTCTCCCCTTGTACAGGCCGGACAGATCTTCGCCAGTCTTCTGCCGAACCCGCCCTTTATGCCATGACGGGTGGCCTGCCCTCCCGCTGAAATCCCACATAGGGTGGCCCTCGAATTGAGCGGCTTGCACTTCAAGATAATGCACGCTGCCATGATTCCAATCATAGTCAACCCGAATGGGCCAAGAACCTTATCCGCCCACCAAATAATGGACGCTTGTCTTCTCCACCGGGGTTCCGTGGATGCTACCTAAGGTGTTTCTTCATAGAGCATTATCAACTCCGGAGGCCGATCCGAATAGGGTCCGCAGCGAGCCGCCTTCTATGTAAACCATTCTCAAGGCCAGGCCTCGGACGCCTTCTTAGGGGTTCGGGATGGATATCCGTCCCGGCGATGCGCCATATTTCGCACCGCCCACTTGATATATGGACCCTCGTGAGAACGGGTACAAGGCGTAACAACCTCTACCACAACAAGAAATGGGGCTCGACGCCCGTAAATAGCTCAAGAAGAGCTACGAACCCGCGATATGCGTGATAGAGGCGGAGGAGGTGATGGAGCCGGAGTCCGAGAACTCCCAGAGCGCGTGAGGAATGGATGTATAGGAAACCGAGCCCCTTATCGATAGGGGACGGGCATACCCGCCCCCTTTGTTGGGATTTGGGGTAGCCTCCGCTGCTTCCCAACTTAGTAGGTGGCCAGCCTGCCTCGAACCGGGACCATGAAGGCCGGAGGGAGATATCCTTCGCTTGAAGGCCACCAGCCATACGGGATGTAACATCTCCGCCAGCCTCCCGGCAGAGGGGCTGAGCGCGAGAGGAGGAGCCGCGCCGACGGTCCATGATGGAATGGATTTTTGTCGAAGCGCCCGATGAGTACTCGCGAAGGAAGATGGTGTGATTTGATCTCGATTCTTGCCTCCTATAGGCAGAATATTTGCACAGCTAGGGGTAAAAGATAAAAGGTACCTGCCTTTTCGCATTCGTATGACGCTGTGAAGATGGCCATTATTGGGCGAAGCCAAGAAGCGCAATATTGATAAGGAAGCCGACATCGCTCGCAGTACATGGAACTTAAGGGAGAACTCAAGGCAACGCCAGACTATAAACGCTACCGACTTATCGCCATTGAAGCCTCGGTTCGGGGCTACCGAGGGAGTCCTCGACTAGGGGTGTCCGATATCCTGACTATCATTGTCACCAGACTCCAAGACTATGAAGATGCAAGATCGAAGACTTCGCCCCGTGTCCGGATGGGACTTTCCTTGGCGTGAAGGGAAGCTGGCAATACGGATATGTAGATCTCCTACCATTGTAACCCACTCGTAACCCTAGCCTCCCCTGTCTATATAAACCGGAGGGTTTTAGTCCAGAGGATCACAACCATTACAACAATCATACCATAGGCTAGCTTCTAGGTTTAGCCTCCTTGATCTCGTGGTAGATCCACTTTGTACTACCCATATCATCAATATCAATCAAGCAGAGTAGGGTTTTACCTCCATCGAGAGGGCCCAACTCGGGTAAAACATCGTGTCCCTTGTCTCCTCGTTACCATCCGCCTAGACGCACAGCTCGGGGACCCCTACCCGAGATCCGCCGGTTTTGACAATCGTATAACCGGCTTTACATATTTGCAACAACAAGATCAAAAGAGTTTGTCAAAAATTTTTATCACTTTCAGTTTATCAACTGAATTGCTTGAGCACAAGCAAAGGTTTAAGCTTAGGGGAGTTGATACGCTCCAACGATCTACTTTTCCTAACCCTTTGCCCTTGTTTTGACTCTAATTTGCATGATTTGAATGGAACTAACCCTGACCGATGCTGTTTTCAGCAAAATTGCCATGGTGTTATTTTTGTGTAGAAATAAAAGTTCTCGGAATGACCAAACTTCACGGAGTCACTTTTTGGAATTAATCCGAAAGAATCAACAAGAAGGCCCACACCCCAGCCACGAGGGTGGGGCGCCTCAGGGCGCGCCCCCTCATGGGCCCTTGAGCTCCACCGACCTCAACTCCAACTCCATATATTCACGCTCGGGAGAAAAAAAGAAGGATTCATCGATTTTACGACACGGAGTCGCCGCCAAGCCCTATTCTTCCTCGTGTCGCAGTATTTCAAAGTAGGGGTACCTTAGTACCTCGAACTTGTGCACGGCAGTTGCATCACCCGCTGCAAGGCTCGCCGGGCCCGCCAAGACCTCCGCTATTTCTCTATCGCCATTCAAGAAAAAGTGTCAACTGTAGACAAAGCCCTCAGTATGAGCTTGCCGAAGAACAAGGCCCCACACGAGGAGCTTACCGAAGGCCAACCAAGGCGCTGGCCCGTAAGACTTGTCATGACGCCCGGCCCTCGGCCAAGAAGGCCCGGCGACCGCAAGCTTGCCGACGCGACAAGAGAAAGGTCGCTGCAAGGCGCTTGTCATGCAAGGCTGCCACCGCACTCCAAACTCCAGACATCCAACGACGGTCACCAGTGGCTATCTCAGAACACGTGGCGCAGGCACTCGGCAGCCATGCGGTGCGAGGTGGCAAGCGGAGCTGACAAGGAGGCCATCGTGGCGATCGTGGCGCACCTAACGCCGCTTCTTGCAATCAAGGCTGGGCACCGGACGGCATTAAATGCCTTGTCCCCGCCGCCGAGTTAGGTAGGGGACACCGCTGACACTATTGTACCAACTCGCTTTTTTCTTACCTCTTTCATGCAAGCACACTGTCGCGACCCTTTAGACTATAAAAGGGAGCCCCATGCGCACGAGAAGGGTTCGTCCATTCGACACATCCAACGCCACTACATGCTCGCGCCTCGAGCAAGACCAAATACAACACAAAGCAGCAGAGGAGTTTTATCTCCCGAGAGCTCCGGCCGGGTAAAACTGCCGCCTCGCTGTTTGACTCGACCGCTCAGCCAAGCACCTCCGCCTCCCCGCCAGACTAGAAGGGGCCCCTCGCCCATAGGTGCTTGTTCCCCGCCACGACATCTTTGGCGCCAGTAGGGGGCATCGAGGTCGTGGAGCATCCGATCCGTCTCCGGCTACATCAACGCTTTCATCAACATGCCATCAAGAAGAAGCTCGAGGTGGCCGCCCGCTTACATCGATTCTACCACCGCCGCAGAGCAAACGGGCGGTGGAGTGGACGCCACGGAGGAGCGGCGCCGACGGGACTCACGCCGTCACCAGTCCAAAAACAAGGCCCCGCAAGCCGCCGCAACCGTGCAGACACCACGCCTTCCTGTGAGGTGTAAGGTTGATAACGCCTGCGTCCTAGCACCGCTGCTCGCTTGGAGCAAGGCTGCTGGTGCGCCGCGGACGCTCAATACCAGCATGCACGCCAAAGATGCTGGCGGAGTGAGGTACGGCCGCCAGACGGGTGTTGCTCTTCCAATCCAGCCGGGAGTCCGAAAGATATCCCGCCTCGCCGCCGCCGCCACCGCCACCCAAGATCGCAGAGATAGCGCCGCCCGAGCTCACCAGCTTTAGATTACCCTCCGGCGCTGCACAAGATTGACGATCGAGGATGACCATTTATAGCCTCATCACTTTCGCTAACGGCGATAAGCCCCGCAACCGAAGCGCATCGGTTCTCCGGCAGGCGCCCAGCGCAAGCCGACGCCGATAAGACCGCCGGGGTGCACTACCATGCACTCCCCGCCAAGGCTAAGATCGCTGCTCACCGACCAACTCGACGCCGACTCCATCAAGGTTGCCGACCACAACCCGCGATCAACGCCAAGTTCTTCAAGAACGACGACACGCCGACGCCAGATCGTGATCGAGCGCAGAAGAAGCGCGGCCGATCCGACCAGCGCCGCTGGGCCCACTGCCGGCGTGCATGCACCGGGGGAACCAGCGACTTGTCAGACGCGTAGGTCGCCGCTGCTCACCCGTGAGCTGCGGCAAGTCCAAAGGCCAAAGACCAAGAACTTCTGCCGACGCGTCCCGAGAAGTACGATGGCGTGATACATCCGCCGGAGTTCTCAACGCCTACACCATCGCGTGCAAAGCTGCCGAGGGCGCGACGAGAAGATCTCGCCAACTACTTCCCGCTGGTACCAAGCCCAACGCCGATCTTGGCTCATGCACTTGCCGGACAGCTCCATTTCTTTGTGGGCGACTTCGGTTATCAGCTTGTTTCGGGCGCTTTCACGGGCGCCACAAACCACATGGCAGAAAGCGATCTGCATCTCCTCGCCCGTATGAGGAGAACCTCGCGCAAGTACATACGAGATTCAGCCAGTGCAGCGCAACATCCTGCACATCCACCCCGCCATGTTATCGCGCTCCATCGTAACGTGTAACCGCAGGATGAGGGAGGAGATGGTGATGTGCAAGATCCGAGATGTCACGAGCTATATACTCGGCCGGCTAAGTGTGCACGGGCTGAGGAGGGAGGAAAATCTCTGAGAGATCTGCAGGGCGTATGATCCGACAAATGAGGGCACCGCCTGCAAGGAAGAACCGGAGGCGGAACAATGTAAAGAGAAAGGCTAAGGATGTGCTAGTCGCTGAGCTGTCCCAGAACGGCGGCGGCCCGACAAGGCCAAAGCCAGCGACTCCGCGAGGTTGTGGTGGCCGCCGACAAGCAGACGGCTCGCAAGCAATATTGCAAGATCCATCGCACCAAGGGCCATGATCTCCAAGCATGCAAGAAGGTTGAGCAGATGGCGAGCTACGTAAAGCTGAATATGAGCGCCGCGACAAGGAGAAGGCCCAGAAGGTGGCGGAGGATCCGCAAGAAGCTTCCCGCCTGGAGGGTGCCACGGCAAGCCCAAGCAGCGGCAAGGAGATAGACTCTCCGGGACGTGACAAGGACGAAGAAGAAGATGAGGATGATGAGATGGATGAGGATGAGATCGAGGATCAAGAGTTTCGAAGACGACGGAGGTTTTGTGCGCTGACGGTGGTGCTTTCACACACCTCGCACCGCCAACTCAAACAATGGGTGCGGAGGTGAACGCAGCAGAGCCGCTACCGAATCGCCAAGAAGCCCTCAAGCGGTCCAAAGACACCTATCGCCTTTTGATGTTGAGGACCACCGACCGCATCATCAGGGTCGGGTGCTTGCCGATGTTGGTCTCACCGACTATCCGCAACCTCAAAGTCACAAAGATGTTGGTTGACGGCGGGCCGCCTGAATCTCAAGAAGCTCCAGATTCTCGAAAGCGAGCTCAAGAGACTGGTACCTTTCGAGGAATAAATCCGAAGGAGCAAGTTTAGGGGCAGATCACACCGCCAAGAACATTTGGCAAAGGAGCTGAATTTCGTGACAAAGAGAGTCACATTCGATAGTTGTTGATTTCCCATTGCCATACAATGGGATACTCGCCGCCCAAATATTGCCAAGTTCATGGCAGCCTCTCATTATGCCTACAATGTGCTCAAGATGCCAGTCCGATATGTTATTTCGCCCACGGGCGACAAGAAAGATGCACTTATCTGCACCGACAAGATCATCGAAGCAAAGTCAGCAAAGCAGAAAGCACAAGCCACTTGTCAAGCTCCCCGGCAAGAAGAAGGCCAAGTCCGCAAGAGTAGCTCGATGCCCACTCCGCAAGCGACTCTCCCTGAGTGCGCGCCACCGCCGAGGATGCACCATCGAGCCTCACCGCAAGTGCAAGAAGGCGAAGACAGTTTTACCAAAGAATAATCCGCGAGAACAGCTCGATGCCCACTTCCGCAAGCGCACTCTCCGAGTGCTGCGCCACCGCCGAGGACGCACCATCGAGCTCCACCGCGAGTAGAGCCGAAGAGAGCGCCGCTATTCCAAACTCTCGAGTCGATCCCTTGAAAGACCGTGACTTGTATGGAAAACTTGAATGCGGGATCGAATCGCAGATGAGTTGCGCCTTTGATCTGCTTCGAGTCCGCTTAACGATACAAGCGCCACCGCAACTAGCCCGACGAGATTTTGCCAGAGGCAGACCGCCAAATGGCTGCTGATGTTCCGTGACTCAGCAAGTGTGTATGCACCGCAAGTTCCTAAAAGCGAGGGTAAGAACATACAAGGGATGTGACGGGTAAAGGATGTAACATAGCGAGCCTTCCTGGGACATGCTTTCGTGAAGAAACTCAGGCGCTGAGGAGCCGAATCGCGCTAAGTTGCACCCTTGATTTGTTTCCAAGTCCGCTAACAATGAAAGTGCGCCGCAACTAGTCTGACGAGGTTTCTTGCCGAGGCAACACCGCCAGCGGGCTGCTGATGTTCCCGACTCGTAAAGTGTGTATACACCGCAAGTTCCCTAAAAGCGAGGGTAAAAACATACAAAGGATGTAACATAGCGAGCATAGCCTGTGATAAAGTTACATTACAAAAGTAACTTATTACGCACTATCTAAGTTGTTCTCATAACTGAAATAACAGCAACAAGGAAAGAGCAAAGGGCGACCGCACCGTGGCCTCGCAAACTAGCCATTGGGGCTGCGAGTACCAGATTCCTTCGCTGGCAAGCCAGTGGTCCCCAAAAGGACGCAAGCAAGAACAAAGAAAGGAGCACTGCACTCTAGGTCCTGGGCGAGCCGTTTGCTGGGGGCTGCGATACCGTATAAGTTTTTCATCCTCATCATGCA
>JAHHZJ010006688.1:0-15817 GCA_021437245.1 Aegilops speltoides | reverse complement strand
CCGGACGAGATACTTGAGTGTTTAGGTAGGCGTGGCGACTCCCTCGCCTGCTTCCGCTTGAAGGTTGCCGAGATACATGACGGTACAGGCTATAAGTGGCTAGAGCGTGTGAAGAAGTACACCCCGCAGGTTATCATTATCTATTCAATAGCCGGATTCCTGATATGGAAACTTGGACCCTTGTACAGTTCATAGACAAGCTTAAAGTGGATACTCTAAAATACGCAAGATAAGCGTGAGTGCTATGGATGGCGCTCGAGGGAGACGGAATGGATCCATAGTGGTGTATTGATATGGTGAATATGTGGACTCGTAGCGCCACCTCAAAAGAGTTACATTGCAAAGAGTTCAGATAGCCACCGAGTCAAAGCTGGCTTGCTGCAGCTTAAACTCCACCACCCCTTTGTTGATAATGATGCATATGTAGTTAGTTCGATGTAAGTCTTGCTGGGTACATTTGTACTCACGCTTGCCTATTTTATGTTTTTGCAGAGACTTCAGCCTCGCTTAGTAGTTCCGCTTGACTTCGACGCTTAGCTTGTTACCTCAGCTACGCATCTTGTGCCTCTGCAGATCTAGTAGATAGTCGCTTCTAAGCCTTTTTCATTTGTAGATGTCTCGATCGACATGTTATGCTTCCGCTTGTGCTTGACTTGTATGCTCAATATTGGGTCGTGAGACCCTGTTTGTAATATCTCGCCTCTGAGCCTAATGAATACATACTTGAGTCGAGAGTCATGTTGTGATGCCATGTTGTATTTGCACATATCGAGCATATTGTGTGTATGTTATTGAAATGCTTGGTATGTGTGGATCCGACTATCTAGTTGTTTATCTTTAGTAGCCTCTTACGGAAATGTCTCCTAGTGTTTCATCGAGCCATGGTAGCTTGCTACGCTCCGAACACTTAGGCTGGCCGGCATGTGTCCTTCTTCGCTCTCGTGTTCCGTCTGCTCGGGAAATGTCACGCGATGAATACCGGAGTCCGTTAGCCCGCTACAGCCCGGTTCACCGGAGTCCGCTAGCCCAAGGTTACACCTGAATTCACTCCGATGACCGACACGCTCGATGCGGGTCATGGATGCCTGTCCTCGTAAGTTTGTGCCACTTTGGGTTTACGACTAGCCATGTCAGCCCGGCTCCTTATCATATGGATGCTAGCGACACTATCATATACGCAGCCAAAAGGCTAAACGGTCCCGGCAAAGGTAAGGCGACACCTGGGAATACCGTCGGAGGCCGCAAAGTGATATGAGGTGTTACATGCTAGATCGATGTGGCAAAGTGAGTCGGGTCCGACACTATGGCCCACGGACCATGCATGGATAGAAGCCTTGTTCAATGGTTTCAGCTCGCTCTTGGGTTGAAGCCCTCGATAGAGGATATCACCCAAGGTCTCTTGATGGCATGCTTTCTCGCATATTCCTTCGTGACAAACTTGTACTTGAACCACTCTCAGCCCAATAGCGCGAATTCATTGGATTCGCCTTTATCTCGATGATAATTTTCTTCGATCTGCTTGTATATTTCGCTAAGTCATCGGCAGATCTTTAGATGTTCCTTCTCGCGTTGTTCCGCCACCCTTCCTTGTTGATTTCTTCAGAGCTATGAACTTCAAGCTGAAAGGCTTCAAGACGCTCAAAGGCTTCAGAGATTTACGCTTGTGGTCAAGCAGAACTGGCTTCGGAGAATTTATATGATGTCGTAAGTATCTTGCAAACGAATGCGCACTATGAGAACCAAGGGATTCTCCCACGGACATGTACCTATGACAACATTAGAGATGCGAGGAAGGGAAGAGGTCATATGCATTCTTAGAAGATTTTGAAGATAAATCAGTTTGAAGACATTGACCATGATGCTAAGACATTCACTTATATAGGTGAGTTGGTTCCAGATTTGTACCAATCCATGAATAAGTACAAGTGAGGAATCAAACTAGGCAAGAAATCTAAGTGAATCGACTACAAGATGAGATGCGATTTAAATAGATCTAGCTTGAATGGGCGTAAACTACTTTCGTAAACAGTGATGAATCTTGAAGATCAAAAGGTGGTAAAATAGAGTTATAATTACCGCATCGAAGAACTGCTAGATGGAGGAATAGGAGACCGAGCAGTTCAGCCCACGTGCTCTAACTTGGCGACGGAGGACACCTACGGAACGGCGGAGAGGACGATGTCCGTGGTCGGGCGTGAGGACGGCGCCGGAGAAGTCGTGGCATCTAAGCACTTCGCGTTGTCGTCGCGAGCTAGCGGTGGCGCTTAGGGTTTTGACGGAGGTGGAGAGGTGGAAGAAGTATTTTTTACCGCAGGGGACAGGTATTTATAACTAGGTGAGAGACACAACAGCATACGCTGGTGCTTCGGGCGGTTCACATCCGAGGGGCACGTGGCAAGCATGCAACACACTCCCGTCGGTTGTTCGAGAGTTGTTCCATTTTCTCCGGATTTCAACAAGAAAGATGAGCCATTTAGAACATATTTAATGTTTGTCTTTGCCTTCTCACGACTAGGACGCAGAGAAGACATTCGACAGCTTTCAATAGAATGCATATGATTTGGATGGATAGATTTTGAGATAGGAAGCATAGAGAGGTTAGGGTCCATCACATTCACTTAGTTCAAAAGATCCAATCTTGAAGACATAGCTATAAGTGAATGCTGAGAGGATGTAACACTAATATATATATATATATATATATATATATATATATATATATCGTAAAGCAATCAAATCATCATAGTGCGAGAGTCATGAAGACAAATTGAAACTGAAAACAAACCAAATGCTAAGTCATTGCAATATAACGCCTTTGAGTGAAACACTTCAAACAAAGAAAGTTGGTGGTATGCTACCACCGATAGGAAGTATTAGACCTGCATATACGCACAATTATCGTGCGCCCAAGTCAAATTCCATGTTAATGTATTCACACTCGAGTGTAAATCTTCATTGATTGAAGATATACATTACTTTGTGTGTTGCACATCTAAGTCATCAACATGCACAAGTGTTAGGATGTGTGCTTGATCACAAGACATTAGAGGATTCCAAGATATTCAGCTCACACCGAATCTTGCAAAACCTTTTCTCATCCAAGGGCTTTGTGAAGATATCGCCATTGCTCTTCAGTTGTTGACGTGAATGATATCGATATCTTTCTTCATAACATGATCTCGAGAAAGTGATGACGAATTTCAATGTGCTTTGTCTTCGAGTGTTGGACTGATTATTGGCTATTTTGATGGCACTTTCGTTGTCGCAGAAGAGAGGTACTTGTTTTAGATTGATGCCATAGTCCTTGAGAGTTTGCTTCATCCATAGAAGCTGAGCACAACAGATTCAGCAAGAATGTATTCAGATTCAGCAGCTTGAGAGTGATACATAGTTTTGCTTCTTCAAAGAGCAATGCATAAGTGATCGACTCAAGAAAATGACATGTGCCGATGTAGACTTGCGATCCACCTTGTCACCAGCATAATTAGCATCCGAGAATCCAACCAAATCGAATTTTGAGCCCTTGGGATACCATAATCCGAGTGTTGGGGTGTAAGCCAAATATCAAGAATTCGCTTCACGCTAAGTGATGTGATTCCTTTGGCCGCTTGGAATCGAGCACACATGCAAACACTAAGCATAATATCTCGCCTAGATGCACATAAATAAAGCAAAGAACCAATCATGGAGTGGTATACCTTTTGATCGAACTCTTTACCATTGTCGCCGGACCAAGATGGTGTTTGTCGGCATTGGCGCTGTAGCCTTTGCGCTTCCATTCCAAACTTCTTCGCATAATCTTTGAGGTATTTCTCTTGAGATATGAAGATGTCATTCTCGCCGATTTAATTTGAAGACCAAGGAAGAACTTCAGCTCACCCATCATGGACATTTGATATTGCTCTTACATCATGTACCCAAACTCATCACTATACTTCGTTGGTGCATCCAAGATTATGTCATCCACATATATTTGGCACACAAACAGTTCACCATCATATGTCTTCGTGAAGAGAGTGGATCGAGGATCCAGGTTTGAAGCCTTTGCTCTTCGTAAAGTCTTTGATTGTATCATACCGTGCACGAGGAGCTTGTTTGAGGCCATACAGTGCTTTTGTTTAGCTTGTACACCATATCAGGATGTTTTGGATCTTCAAAGCCGTGTGGTTGTGCGACATATACTTTTCTTCAATCTTGCCATTGAGAAATGCACTTTTACATCCATTTGATATAGCAAGATATTGTGATGATTAGCATAGGCTAGCATTATGCTAATAGCTTGAAGCCTAGCAACAGGAGCAAATGTTTCATCAAGTCAATTCCTTCAACTTGTGTGTATCCTTGAGCCACAAGACGTGCTTTGTTTCTCGATTTACCTTGACCATGCTCATCTTGCTTGTTTTGATATATCCATTTTGTTCCAATAATGTTATGCTTGCAGGATCGTGTCGCTGACAAGTTCCTGACATTATTCAGTTTGAACTGCTAAGTTCTTCTTGATGGACTCGGTACCTAGGGTAGGGTCATAGACCTGATCTAAGTACCCTACCCAAGGACACCTTTAGAAGAGACTACCTTCCAATGACCAAGGAGGACTTCACTGATGCACTTGAAGGACTCACCATGAAGACTCACTCGACCACCAGAGATCAAGAACCACTGCAGTGTAACGGTCTGTAATTAAGTAGTCTTTATGGCATTTAGGACACTTTATGTAATGCTACCAAGAACACCTAGACTTAATGTACTTTAAACCTCAGACATCGAGGCCGAGGGGTCCTGCAGGCACTATATAAGCCACCCCTCCTCAAGGTAAAGGGTTCGCACCTCGTAATCCATACACACATAATCCACTCGACCGCCTCCGGCCCGAGACGTAGGGCTATTACTTCTCCGAGAAGGGCCTGAACTCAGACATCTCTTGTGTGTACAACTGCCCATAGCTAGGACCTTGCTCTCCATACCTACCCCCACTCTACCTGCTGACTTAGAACCACGACGTTGGCGCCACCGTGGGGTAGATGTCTTAGCGATTTTTGGAGAAGGCGATTCTTCCACTACTTTCATCATGGTTGTTGGTGGAGTTTGGTCGAGGGTCGCGAGATCCGCCTCGGCGCTCACCTTCATCGCCGACGACCGCTTGGCTCCGGAGGCTCCACTCGACGCTGATGCGCCCCGTCACGCGGCGATGCATTGCAGATGTGTCCGCAGCGCTCACGCGGCAACCGCTCGACCAGATCGGTCGACTTCTATCGGTCACCTCCCGTTCCCCACCAGCGCAAGCGCCTGGTCGGTCAAGGCTCCAGCAGGGTGAGGCACGCGTGGCTTCGCCAGACGGCCACCACCTGTTGCGCAATCGAGCCCGACGAATCCTCTACGGCCTGTCTCGACGTCGACCGACTCAGAGAATCGTGATCCGAAAGCGATAGTAGTGATCCGCGGCGGAAATCTTGATGGTCAATGGACCTCGCAGCCCTCCCGATTTCGCGAGGACGGGTAGACGGTGGAGGCGACCCGACAAGTCCACGAAGAGTACCAACCCGAGCCACTCAATTCCTCGCAAAGGGAAGAACTTCACCGCAGAACATGGATGCCCTCTGATACTCCCATCGCAGAGAAACCCCGAGGCTCGCGCTTTGGAGGAAGCACGCTTGTCCAACTTGGCTGAACGCTCCATCCGAGAATCTTCAGCGAGCACTCGACGAGCTGCTGCAACGAGTACCGACGCTAATCGGCGCCAACTCTTCCCGCCGACTCGTATATCGAACTCCGATTCAGAATTTAGCAACCGCAAGTCAGATAGCAGAGTCCATCCAGCCCTCTCACCGGAAGTCGGCAGAGGCTTGATGCAGATCGAGATTTGCTCCGAGCAGCAGGAGATCAAAATTCAGCCGTGTCGCAGCCACGCAAGAATTCACACGATCCGTCACGCGAATACGGTTCACCGGCTCACATCCCCAGACGCTCAGGCGCGTGAAGGACGCGAGAATCGGCAAGACCACTACGGTGACCGACATGATCGTGATGATAGGCGCCGAGTGCCCACTCCCCGAGAGGTGGGTCTTACGCCTCGGCAGCAGGATGACAAAGGCCAACTCGAGTAGGGCGTAAGAGCTCCACCAACCCTGTGGAACCAGGCTTCACGCCGATCCATCATCGCGCAAGGCTTGGTCGACAAACAGAGCCCATCGGGAGGCCCCGACAGAGATGCGCCCACAAGCAACGAGTGCATGTTTCGGTCCGAATGTTTCAGCAGGCTATCAGAGCTGCAGGATTCCCCCAACTTCAAAGTTGGCACCGAGTAAGCAAGTTCATCGGTGAGTCTAAGCCCAAACCTGGCTTGAGGACTACCGAGTGGCGGTTCAGATTGGTGCGGAATGATGAGGTGGCCATGAAGCATTTGCCCTCATGTTGGAAGGTTCTGCCAGAGCATGGTTGAATCGCCACCTCCTAGCAGCATTTACACTTGGGAAGATCATTCCCGAGTGTTCATCGTAACATTTGAAGGAACTTGTGTTTACCAGCTGGATTGACAGAGTTGCAAGTCCGTGTAGAAGACTAATGAGACTCTCGAGAGTATATTCAGAGATGGATCACTTTGCATCATACCGTGGAGAACGTGTTCGATCATCAGCAGTCCGCCTTTCAAGGATGGTGTTAAGAACAGAGAATTGAGTTTGAAGTTTGGTCGAACCAGAGACATGACCCGAGTCGGATGATGGAGATTGCTACCAAGTATGCCAACGGCAAAGAAGAAGACCGACTCAAGCGGCAAGTACAAGCCGAGTCACGGAGAAGGGAAACACCAGTTGGAAGCGTATGAAGGTCAACAAGAACTCCTGGAGAGGCTCTAGCCGTGACTCGGGCAAGTTCAAAGGGAAACCCAAAGGATCCTCGAACCCTAAGAAGGTGAAGGATAAAGAAGGAAAGGACGTGATGGATATGCCGGTCACATCCACACGAAGAAAGATGAAGAGGGTAATATCATCTACCCGGCATACCACTCGACAAAGGTTCACTCTCGATCCAAAGAGCCCAAGGAAAGCAGTCCAAGGACAAGGAAAAGGAGTCGGACAAGGCCAAGACAAAGAGGACAAGGAGGGAGGATATCCACATGTCAACTCCACTGATGATTTTCGCGATGTGGAAAGCAAGAGCCGCATCAAGGTCATTAACTCGTGAGGTGAACATGGTTGCCCCGCGAAACCAAGTTATCTCGAGATGGTCCTGACGCCCATCACATTCGACCACCGATCACCCGACTCATATTGCCACCCCTAGGAGGCAAGCTTTGGTGGTCGAATTCGTTGTCGGTGCACTCGGCCGACGCAGGTCCGATGGACGGTGGTAGCGGATCGAACTTATTGTATCGCGGACACGCAAGGGAATGGGCATTCCGATGTCCCGACCGAGGACCAAAGAATATGAGCCTTCATGGAGTTATACCAGAAAGAAAGCCGAGTCACCGGTCAAATAGCTCGACGTGGTGTTTGGTGATTTGAAGTCGACGCTTGAGGTCGTGGATTTTAGAGCGCATACCACGCTATTTTGGGGAGACCAGCTTACGCACGGTTCATGGCTTGACCATGTTACGCCTACCTCAAACCGAAGATGCCCGCCCCAAAGGAGTGATCACGCCATCGTGATCGGAAAAGGCGAAGAGTGTTTCTAAAGGCTCAAAGATTGCCGATTCCTGTGTGTCGCAATGAGTTCAAGAATATAAGCAAAATGCAGATCCAAGTGATTTGTCATGAGCCAAGAAGCCCGCCACGAGTCTGATTTCAGTCCGTGAGATGAAGCCTGTCCACATTCACCGACCGACCCCTAATGCAGCCCCACCCACATCTCCACAACACTGACTCAAATAGGAAGAAGCGCCATCCAGCTTCCTCCGTGAGAATCGGGACATTTTTGCATGGAAGCCACCGACATGCCGGTGTTCCTAGGGGATTGGCCGAGCATCGCCTTAGAGTCGACTCAGCAGCAAAACCAGTTAAAGAGCATCTGGCGTCCGCCGTCTGTAAGAGAAAAGCTATTGGTGAGGAAGTGGCTCGATCGCATGGCAGGATTTATCCGAGAGATATACCACCCGAGTGGCTTGCTAATGTCGCCATGGTTCCTAAGAAGGACATCACTCCCTATGTGCATTGATTTCAAGCACACCAATCGGGCCTGCCCGAAGATCATTTCCTCCCTCGCATTGATCAAATTGTTGACTCGACACGAGGATGTGAGAGATTGTCTTTCTAGACGCTTATTCGGTACCATCGATCCGCTCAGACGGACCCGATGAGATAAAAACAGCTTTCATCACTCCATTCGGTGCTTCGCTATATCACCATGCCATTCGCCTCAAGAATGCCGGAGCCACGCTTATGCGAATGATTCGAAGTGTTTGCTCACCAAATCAGTCGTAATGTGGAAGCGATATGGATGATATCGGTCAAATCGCAAAGGTTCCGACCTGCTCACCGACCTCGCCAAATATTTGCCAACCTCGTAAGGTATGATATCAAGCTCAATCCATCAAAGTGCACATTCGAGTTCCCGTGGCAAGTTACTCGGTTTTCGCTTCAACGAGGGATGGACGCTAATCCGAGAAGATCGCACTATACTCCGAATGAAACGCCTGCGAAAGTGCACGGCGTCCGAAGCTTATCGATGCTTGGACGCATTAAGTCGATTCATCTCACGACTTTTGAAAAGGCATTGCCTCTTACCGATTGATGAAGAAGGCGCATAGTTCGAGTGGACTCTGTGTCGATGCAGCGCTTGTCGAGCTAAAAGCTCGCTTCCACCCACTGGTGCTTGCTGCTCCAATCAGCAAAGAGCCTCTGTTTTATATCGCAGCCACAAGACAAGTCGTCAAGACAAGATTTACGGTCGAAAGGAAGAAGAAGGGAAAGCCTTCAAAGTTCAACCAAGGTATTATCCGTCTCAAGTTTTGACTCCATCCAAGCAGAGATACCTCATTATCGTAAGCTTGTGTATGGGATATACATGACCACGAAGAAGGTTGCTCATTATTTCTCCGATCATTCCATCACAGCGCCGACGCCCACTTTCGTAGATTTTGCACAAGAGATGCAATCGGTCGAGTGGCTTAAATGGGCGATTGAACTTCTTCCGATATCAAGTTTGAGGCAAAGAAAGCCATTAAGTCCTGTGCAATAGCAGATTTCTCGCCGAGTGGATTGAACAGCAGCAGCCGAATCAAGTTCACTCGAGCATTGGACCATGTTCTTTGATGGCTCTAAGATGTTGAATGGTTCCGTGCGGGTTGTCCTGGTTTCCCTGAGGAGATAAGCTCAGATATGTGCTCCAGATTCACTTTGATTCCTCCAACAATGAGGCAGAGTATGAGGCCCTCTTGTAGGGTTATGATGGCCATTTCACTCGGCGTCGCTGCCTTATGGTCTATGGCGACTCAGATTTAGTGGTCAACCAAGTGATGAAGGAGGGACGTGAGAAGCCCAAATATGACCGGATACTCGCAATGCAAGGAGGAAGTTGAAAAGAAGTTTGAGGGGTTAGAGCTCCATCATATACCCCGACTGAAAAATCAAGCAGCTGATGATCTAGCAAAGATAGGTTCCAAGAGAGAAGCCATTCCGAGTGGTGTGTTCTTGGAGCATATACATACTCCATCAGTTAAAGAAGATCCTTTCACCGAAGAAGCCCCGCAGCCCAAGAGTGCCATAGATCCGACTGAAGTAGAAGTCCCAGCAGTGGTCGACTTGGTCATGGAGGTCTTAGTGGTCATTCCCGATCGACAGCCCATATATCGCGATATCCCGAGAAAAGAACTCCTGAGGATGAGGAAGAGGCTCGACGATCATCCGTCGATCCAAGGCCTTTACCGTAATCAAAGGACAGCTGTGAGAGAGCGCGATCGAGTTGGTCAAGTGCATAACGCCGTAAGAAGGTCGAATCATCCTTGATGATATCCACTGGGACCTGTGGTCATCATGCGCCCTTCTGACCATCGTGGCCAAAGCATACCGAGCCGGATTTTATCGCCAAAGGCAAATGAGATGTGTCGGTACTAAAGTAGGGGTACCTTAGTACCTTTAACTTGTGCACGAGCAAAGCAGCACCCGTGGCAAGGCTTGCCGGGCGCTCCGAGGCCCTCCACCGTTCCCTATTACTGCCATTCAAGAACAAAGTACTAACCAAGAAAACGAAGGCCCCGGCAAGAAGAGCTTGCCGGGTAGGCCAACCAAGGCATCACCAGCAGACTTGCCGCGGCGCCCCCGCGTGTCCCAGCAAGACCCGACGGCTGGCAAGCTTGCCGGCACAGCAAGAGAAGGGCCGCGGCAAGGCACTTGCCGTGGCAAGGCTGCCACCCAAACTCCAGCGCACCCAGCGACGTGTCATCGCAAGGCCATCCCAAGGGCACGTGGCGAGGCACTACGCAGCCATGTGGAGCGAGGTGGCAAACGGAGCTGACAGAGGCGCCATCGTGGCAACCGGTAGTTCACCTAACGGTCATTTCTTTACACCGCTATGCACTCAGACGGCATTTAATGCCCTTGTCCCCGCCGTCACGAGTTAGGTAGGGGCACTATTGTGCACCGCTGTACCAAATCGCGATTTTACCTTCCTACCCCTCTTCCTACGCTGCCACCTGTGGATGCCCCCTTCAGACTATTAAAGGGAGGCCCATGCGCACGTAGAAGGGGTTCGGTCCATTCGATGCCCAGGACACCACCTCATGCTCACACGCTCGAGCAAGATCAAATAACAAACACAAAGCAGCAGTAGGGGTGTTATCTCCCTGGAGAGCCCCGGCTAGGTAAAATTGCCCGCCTCCCCGCTGCTCGACCTCGACCGCTCGACACGCCCGCCCCTTGTCAATCAGAGGGCCCTCGGTTCTATAGGTGCTCGAGGCCACACGAGAGAGAGCCACGCCTCGACATCTTTGGCGCGCTGTAGGGGGCGCCGAGGTCGGAGCATCCGATCCGTCTCCACGCTACATCAACGCTATCGCCAACATGCCACCAAGAAGAAGCTTCGAGGTGGCCGCCCTGTTTACATCAATTCCCACCACCGCCCGAGCAAGCAGCGGTGGAGTGGACGCCGCGGAGGAGCTGGCGCCGACGGGACGCGGTCGCACCAGATCCAAGAACAAAGCTCCGCAAGCGCCGGGCGACGTGCAGATGCCGCGCTTCTTCCCAGAGGTGCAAGGTCAATGCGCCGTGTCTCCTAGCACCTGCTTTGCGCTTGGAGCAAGGCCAAGCTGGTGGGTCGCGGACGCTCAAGGTTAGCGCAGCACGCCAAGATGTCGGCGCGAAGGAGGTACGGCCGCTCGGACGAGGTGTTGCTCTCCCAATCCAGCTTGGGAGTCCGAAAGATATCCCGCCTCGCGCCGCTTGCCGCCACCGCCACCTAAGATAGCAGAGGAAGCGCCGCCCGAGCCAGATAAGCTTAGATTACCTCCAGCCGCACAAGATCGACGACCGAGGATGACCATTTACAGCCTCATCGGCTTCGCTTAACGGGCGAAAGCCCCGCGATCGAAGCTGTCGAGGTTCTGCAGGCGCCAGCGCAAGCCGACGCCGAAAGACCGCTGGCTAAGATCGCCACCGCCGGACTAACCCGACGCCGACTTCCACCGCTGCCGGACCGCTGGACTCGCTGGGATCAGCGCCACATTCTCTAGGAGCGGCAACACGAAGACGCCGGACTCGTGATCGAAGCGCCAAGAGAAGCGCGACGAATCTGACCAGCCATGGGCCCGCTCGACATGCACGCTACCGAGAACTGGCGACTTGTCAGACGCGGCAGGTGCCCTGCGCTTCACCGCAGAAGCCGCGTAAGTCCAGGGCCCAAAACCAAGAACTTGCCGACGCGTTCGAGAAGTACGACGGCAGGATACACCTGCCGGAGTTCTCAAAGATTCTACACCATCGCGTGCAGGCTGCGGGGCGCGACGAGAAGATCTCGCCAACTACTTCCCGCGGTACTCAAGCCTAACGCCGATCTTGGTCATTGCACTTGCCGGACGGCTCCATCTCTTCATGGGCGGACTGCGCCATCAGCTTTGTCGGCGCTTTCACGGGTGGGCACAAGCCTCATGGCCAGAGAGTGACCTCCACTTGCTCGCCCGTAAAGAGGGGGAACCCCGCAAGTATATACAAAGATTCAGCTTGGCAGCGAACATCCCGTGACGTCACTTCTGCCGCGGTTATCGCGCCTTATCGAACGCGGAATCAGCAGGATGAGGGAGGAGATGGCGATGTGCAAGATCGAGATGTCACAGTTCACGCCCGGCCGACAAGTGTGCACGGGCTGAGGAGGGGAGGAAAACCTCGAGAGGTTGCCGGAGCGTATGATCTCGACAGGAGGATGCCGCCTGCAAGGAAGAGCCGGAGGCGGAACAATAGGAAGAGAAAAGCTAAGGATGTACTAGCTGATAGCATTCTCGCAACGGGTCGGCTCCGACAAGGCCAAGACCGACGACCCGCGAGGCTGTGGTAGCCGGACAAGCAGGACGGTTCCGCAAGCGATATTGCAAGATCCACCGCACCAAGGGCCATGATCTCCAAACTCGCAAGAAAGTCGAGCAGATGGCGGAGCTACGAAAGTCGTAACACGAGCGCCGAGCAAGGAGAGAGAGCCTGTGGAGGTGGCGGAGGATCCGCAAGAAGCTTCCCGCCTGGGAGGGCACATGGCAAGGCCAAGCCACGGTAAGGAGACAGCCTCCCGCGCCGTGACAAGGACAAAGATGAAGACGAAGATGATGAGATGGAGGAAGATGAGACTGATGATCAAGAGTTTCAGAAGCGACTAGGCGTTAGTGCATCGACGGCGGCGCTTTCTTGCACACCTCGCACCGCCAACTCAAGCAGTAGGTGCGAGAGGTAAACGCCATGAGCCGTCTGGCCGAGGCGCCGAAGCTCAAGTGGTCCGCACGCCCATCGCCTTCGACGTTGAGGACCACTCCGACTGCCGCTGCGGTCGGGTGTTGCCGATGTTGGTCTCACCAACAATCCGCAACCTCAAGGTCACAAAGATGCTGGTTGACGACGGGCCGGCTCGAACCTGATTTCTCCGCAGATCAAGAAGCTCCAGATCCCGACAACGAAGCTCAAGAGACCAAGACCTTTCAAGGGATAAACCCGGAAGGAGCAAGCCCAAGGGGAAGATCACATTGCCGTGAAGTTCGCAGCAAACTGAACTTCAGGATCGAGAGGGTCACGCTCGACGTATTGATATCCCATTGTCTCTACAATGGGATACTCGCCGACCCGCTGCCAAGTTCATGGCGGCCCTCACTACGCTGCATAAAGAAGCTCAAGATGCCTGGCCCGATGAGTGTCATTTCAGTCCAAGGCGTACAAGAGGGATGCACTCATCTGCGCCGACAAGATCTACCGGAAGCAAAGAACCGCAGCAGAGCCGAGCCACTTGCCGCCGAAGCTCCCCGGGGAAGAAGAAAGCCAAGTCCGGCTAAGGATAGCTCGATGCCCACTCCGCAAGCACACCTCCCGAGTGCTGCGCCGCCGAGGACGCACCATCGAAGCTCCACCGTAGCAGTAAAAGGCGAAGATAACTTCGCCAAAGACCAAGAAGGTGGTCACTAGGAGGACGCGACCGTGGTACTCTTCACCATCGCCACGCTTGATCCTAATAGGAAAGCGCCTGCTGTTTTCTCGCGGCGTAATGTCGGCGTATTTGCATGGCAACCATCCGACATCCCCGCGCTCCTGTGGAAGTAATCGAGCACCACCGCCGCCGCCTCACGCGCGCCCGCTAGCAAAAAGTCGAAAGCAAGCAGAGAGCGCCAAGAGTTCATAGCGTAAGAGATCGAAGTCGGAAGCAGAGGCCTGGTCCGAGGAGTACGCATCCAACATGGCTAGCTAACCAAGAGTCGTGGCGCAGTTTAACGGGAAATGGAGGCTTTGCATCGACTTCACCGACGCTAATAAAGCCTGCCCTAAGGATCCATTCCCTTGCCACGCATCGACCAGATTGTAGACTCCACGCAGATGTGATCTCGCTCTCATTCTTGATGCTTACTCGGGTATCATCAAATCTTCATGGCAGAAGAGGATGAAGAGAAACCGCATTTATCACTCCATGTGGCACGATCGCTTCAGACGGATGCCTTCTGACCAAGAATGCCGGTTCAACATTCGCAAAGAGTAGTCAACCATGCTTTTGAGCCACATGCACAGAATGTGGAAGCTATATGGATGACATAGTGGTCAAGAGCAAAGATAGAAAGACTCGATCCAGGATTTGACGAGACTTTCACAAATCTGCAAGATCAACCTCAAGTTGAACTCGAGAAGTGTGTGTTTGGGGTTCCTTCCGCAAGCTTCTCGATTCTTTGTATCTCTGAGAGGGATTGAAGCCAATCCCGACAAGATCAAAGCAATTGAGCAGATCAAGCACCAACTCGAGTTAAGGACGCATAAGGCTTGCCGGCCGTGTTGCGTTCCTCAAGAGGTTCATCTCTAAGTTCTGTTGAGCGCCCCGCCATTCTTCAAAATCTTGAAAAAGGCAGGTCCAATGAAATGGACCTCGAAGCGGAGGCTGCGCCAGCAGACTTGAAGAGATACCTATCCTCCACTCCGACACTTGTCGCACTAAAGCCTCAAGAGAAGTTGTGCTATATCTAGCGGCAACCAATCAGTGGTTAGTGCTGCTAGAATGCGAAAGGGAGGCGGATGATGAGTCAAGAACCAAGCGAGCGAGTCCAAATGAGCAAGTGGGGCTTCTGACAAGTTCTCGCTCCGCAAGGATGGATCTCAGATAGTTGCCGGAAGGAAAACAAGAAGATGGTGCAGCGCTGCCATTTTGTCAGCCTCCTCCGCAGGGGCTAGATCAAGGTACTCCGCGCATGGTTGCTTTTTGGCCTCCTCATGGCCTCGAGGAAGCTGCGCCATTACTTTCAAGCACATGAAATCACAGCTTGTCACTGCTCACAAGAGGATACGCAGAATCCTGCAACAAGCAGGATTGTTGAGTGGGCACTAGAGCTGCAAGTTTTGGCCTCAAGTTTGAGAGTACCTCAACTATCCAGAGCCGAGCATTGGCAGAATTTATAGCAGAGTGGACGCCACACCCGATGAAGAAACTCCGAGAGGAGCATCCCACAAGGAAGCAGCAAAGAATGGATCATGTACTTTGATGGTGCTCTTCGCCGCAAGGCGCCGTGCGGGCGCATTACTTGTCGCACTCAATCGGAGAGCACCTCAAGCACGCGTCCAGATGCACTTTCCCAAGGAGCAAGCAACAAACAATATCGCAGAGTATGAGGGTTTGCTTGCCGGACTCAGGATCGCGGCAGAACTTGGGATCAGGAAGCTTATTGTCAGGGGTGACTCACAGCTTGTCGTCCGCCAAGTTAACAAAGATTATCAGAGTCCGCTGATGGAAGCATACATTGATGAAGTGAGAAAGCTAGAAGAGCATTTTGACGGCCTGCAAATGGAACATGTTCCAAGAGCTCAGAATGACATTGCAGATGGCCTGTCAAAATGCGCCGCACTCAAGTTGCCTGTGGAACCAGGGATTTTTGTGCTCAAGTCGACTCAGCCATCTCGTGACACCATCAATCGGACAAAGCAAGAAAGAAAGTTGGTCATCGGCGACTACTTTCCGCAGAGCTCCCCAAAGCCACCGCCAAGAAGGTCCCCTGAATCAACACGAAGTGCCGAGGAGCGATCTGCTCCAACAAGCCCTGTGGCTCGTTTATTGAAGTGACGCCCCGACAAGTCAGAATCCCGAACGCTTGCGGGAGCATCGGCCCGCAGGATCCTGATCCTCGTGGAGGCGGATGTTCCGCCAAAGGGCCTTTGTCCGCGGC
>JAHHZJ010006685.1:0-13325 GCA_021437245.1 Aegilops speltoides | reverse complement strand
ATGTGAATAGTGCTATATGGGATTTTCCTACAAAAATAATTTGGCTAGAAAGTATTTTCTAAAATTAGTTTTCCAAAACCCCCGACTTGAGGTTTGCACTCGCAAGTACTTGATCAAGGGCAGTAAAATATTTCCAAAAAATATTTGACTCCTATTAGATATAGGATGCCCAGAACCACAAAAGTATAATTTTAAAAGTTATCGTTTATTTTATTTAAAGGCTTTTTCTTAAGGCCGTAAATGGTCTTTAATAGGAAATAATTATTTTTCTGTTTCAAAAATATTTGACAAAATTTAGAGAAGCTCATAGGACATATATTGTCCATATATAAGAGTTTCAACACATGGTCATGTTCAAAATATTGGTCAAATCCTCTAAAACCCTTTTCGATATTTCAAGCTTTTGAAATATTTACAAAGGAAATATTCTCCAAAAATTCCAAGAAAATTCTATCATGTCACATATGACATATCTGTTGATCTTGCCAAGTCTCATGACTTGGAGAACAAGATAACACCATCAAAACCCCTCAAAACCATTTCGTCCAATCTAAGGTTTGATCAACTTTACATTGCCAAGTATGTCCAAATGTGCTCAAACTTGGTGGACATGCTTCATTGGTCTAATGATGCAACTGGACCAAATGGCACAGGTTGGAGAAGAGGAAATCTTGGTCAAAGTGCCTCAAACCCTCTCTCACCAAAATCAAGTTTGAACCACTTTGCACTACCAACTTTTTCTCCAAGACCCCAACTTTGGTGAGCCCGATCATGTGACCAAATAAGGCTACCACACCAAGTGGCACATCAAGGAGAAATGATTTACTCCATCGATCTACACAAACCCATTTCTGCCCATTTTAGGGTTTGCAAAAGTTGCATTGGCAACTTTGTCCAAATAAGCTCAAAATGGGTGGAAGGCCCTAAATATATGTGACATTTCACCCTTGGAGTATTTGGCCAAGGAGGATCATTAGCTTAACCAAAACTCCATCAAACACCTTCTCGCAAAATACTAAAAAGCCTTTTGCCACTTTCACTAATCTCCTTGAGTTAATCTCTTTGCCACAACCCCCTCTCACTCTCCGCACTTAGGCATTTTTTCACCCGAAGCAATGTGGAGGAAGGGGGAATCAAGTTTGTCCTCTCTAGACAACATTTTCTCTCTCTCCCATTTCTCTCTCTCTCCTTCGCACCCCTGGCATCCTGTGCCTTTTCCGGTCTTGTCCGCCGCAGTAGCTTCCAGACGAAAGGGGCGAAGCACAAGGAAACCGCGGATGTTGCCAAAGTCGCCGAGCGCTCGCCAGAGCGCCACCGCTGACGCCACAGCCCCGACCGCTTGCGGCTTCCCATCGCGCCAGTGATGTGCCTCGACGTCACACGCCGCGGCCGCCCCCTCCTGCCTCTCTCCCCCTCCCCGCAGCGCTGTTCGACGCCGCCTGCCCTGCAATGGTCGGCTCTCACACGCTGGCGCCAGAGCTCCCCTCGCCTCTCCTTCCCCGCATCCTACTCCATTCCCACGAGCCAGGACAGCTCCAACTCTCTCCTCGCCCAGAGCTAATCTCATGGTGCCCAGAGGCCACGCCCACGGTGAACCGCGGCCAGCCTATTTAAGGCGCTCCCGAGCCCTCTTCTCCCCTGCTGCCTCCTCCATGCACCCAATCCACCTCGAACCACCACTTCGCTCCAGAGCCGCCCGAGCTCGAGATCGAGCTCGAGCTCCACCGCCGGTCGCTGGCCGATCCGCGGGCATGGCCTCCTCCGCCTGCTTCTCGAATCGCCTCGCCGACATTTCTTCTTTCCTCGCTTTTGGTACCGAACGCCGAGCCACTGGCTCGGCACCTCCGCCAAGGACCTGTCGCCGGGCGAAGCAAGCACTCCGGCGACCGCTCCACCACCACCACAGATCCGCGATTCTCCCGAATCCAACGGTAGCCCCCGCGCCCTTCCTCGTTCTCAGACGCCGCCGCCGCTGTCCGCTCGCCGGAGGTAGACGACGTCAGCTGTGGGGCGCCTCGTCACTACCGACGGTGATCCACTGTTTGAAACATACACAAGACAGACTCCGGCTACGGCATACGCTTTTACGCTGGGACGTATGCGCAGGCTGAGTTGGTTCGCTGTTGGCCTTCGCCCAAAGGCACAGCAACTTTTTTTTTTGTGATACTTCCAAAAATTCCACAGGCAGAATAATAATCCAAATGCATTGATTCCAATTTCTAAATTCCTAGAATATTGCAATCTATTTAATGGTGCAACTTTCACCCGATCCAATCACCTTCCTTTTCTCAGAATATTTAAATGTGGTTTGGCATTTAAATGAGCCTTTGAAAATCCATAACTCCTGCTTTTGCTACTCCGAACCAAAACCAAAAGTTGCCCCTTCCTAGCTTTCCTCCTAGTATTTTACAAAATTAAGTTGACATTTTTGAGCACTTTGACTTTTCTGCTTTTATTATTGCCTTATTTTTCCGTTGTTTTCTTGCAACGTTAGATCCCGTGATTTGACGAGGTAGCCGAGGAAGAAGGAGGAGCAAAGGCCAAGACTTTGAAGACCAAGCCAACCAAGGCAAGCAGCCCTTTGACCATGACTATGATGCCCCTTTATATGCATGTCATTTTAGCTCCTTATCGATGATGCATCGAATCATGACGAGATGGTGAACCACATGGGTGGTTGCCACATTACAATTCCTCGCACTTGCAATTGTGCATGGCCCTACCTCTTATGAGGGTTATGCCGTGGGAGATAGGATGCTAAAGTAGATGCTATGCAAAAGGGATGGGGATATGCATGGTGAAGGAGGCAAGTGATTTCAAAAGTATTTTCAAAACCCCGCGGGTGCCACTATGCCCGAGGGAGATGAAGAGATGGGTGACCACTTGATGACGTAAGGTGTGCTACAAAGGGTGTGTGGTTTTCAAAACGGATTGGTCGGAGTTATGCACTGCTATTCCAACCTTACATGCGCGACCACTCTACCCTTATATGGGAAAGGGCATTGTTGAGTACCTAGACCGATACTAGCTTGGAGCCCGATTACAAGTGAGGAGAGTTGGTGCTCTCTGGGACGGGTCGCTGTAGGGCGGCCATGACTTTTACAGGCACCGACACACCGCTGGTACCCCTGCGGCTTGTGGTATGTGATGAATATGGGAGCGAGGCTCCATGACTTTTATGATGTGAAATGTTGGCACGGGGTTACTACTAATCGAGTGGACTCCATGTTAGTGTCGCTCTAGGAAAGGTAATGATCGGTGCTTACCCCGGTACTTGAGGTACCGCTGGTCGGTTTGACACGAAGTTCCCTGATCTAGTGGGTAAAGTGTGCAACCTCCGCAGTGTAAAACTATTCAATAGCCGTGTCCACGGTCATGGACAGCTTGGGTAACCGCTCTGGCCGCCCACTTGTTTACAAACTCGTGTGTGAGATGATGGTGTTGTCATGGATCAAGTCCGGACTTGACCCGATTGAGATGGGTTGGTGCCCACTTCGCTTATGATAAATGGGGTGCCCATTCTATTTATGTTGATATCTGTGACCAGCTCTGGTTACTTGAATTCTCTTGATGCATGCTTTATAGGATGTTGAACATGTCCTCGCACTCAAAACTAGCTTTATGCAAAACTTACCTATGTCATGCATTACTGCATCTTTAACCAAATCATGGGTTGCTTAAGTAGTACATTCAAAGTACTCATTGGCTTGCCAACGTTATTTAATCGACCAGCATGGAAGAACCGGAGTTCAAGAAGAGTTCTTGAGACGATCATGCTAACTAGGACGCTTTCCAAATGTAATGCCCGAGGGTTAAGGCAGATGGCATGGGTTCTACTTATCGATGATGATTTTCGCCGCTATGTTTCATTTGATGTTCAGCCCTTAAGGCTTTATCGATGTAAGACTTGACCATGATGGTCACTATTTGTGTAAGACGGTATGTATGGATGTAAGACTCGTTATTCAGCTTCAGGTGTTCAAGGAGCATTGATCTCGGGATCACTGCACACGCAGCATTCGGTGATCACGACTTGCAAGTCGGGGTCCCCACAGAGCGGGTACCAGAGCCATCCCGACCGAGGGAAGCCTTAGTTAGCATGGACGTTAGTTAGAGCGAGACTATCCCCTAGATTACCCATATACCTATGTTTTATGTTAGCATCCCAAACACAGACACATTCCTTTATTGACCCTTCCCCTTCCACTTTTGTAGATGGCCGCCGAACCCGAGGACTTCCTGACCACTGGGTTTCCCGTGCTTCTTGAGGATAGCCTCAGGAAGTGCCAGTTCACTCGAGTCCCCACCTTCTCCTACCACGAGCACTGGGTCGACAAAGACCAAGAAGGAGTATCACGTGGAGGTAGTCGTGAGGGCTAATGACGCCTCGACGAGCTGGTTCTTTGAGGGACCCCAGATGGCGACACTGCTACTCGCTGCGGAGATCGGCCTCAAGGCACCGATCGCCTCCGGATCTCCTCGCCAGAGATGGCAGAGAGCCAGCCACTGCACTCCTGCCTTATCGAAGGAAGGTGACGACGAGAGCAGCGACCAGACCACCCTTGGACGAGGGACTTCTCTCCGCCTGCACCTACTTCAGCTTGTGTGCCGACAGTCTGGCAAAGACTGCCTCGAGTCGACGGAGCTTCGAAGGAACTCCATGAGACCAAGGAGCTCCTCCGATAGTTCAGATGAAGGCGACAGATCAAGAAGGATGGAGCACCGACAGCTCATGTAGCTTATCGAGGCGACGAATTTCACAGTGTCGCAGCCGAGGAGCACTCACCACGCCAGATGACGGCAAAGGAGTACCAAGAACCTCTTCAAGACACCACCAAGAAAGCAGCGCTGTGTTCAGCTCCTTCACTCTCCACTTCCCAAGCGATGAGGAGACCGAGACAGATGATGATGAGGAGGAAGACCCAGAGGACGGAATACCCGACCGAGCATTCCACCACTTAGACCTGCTCAGACTAGGATAGGCTAGCTCAGAGCCTATGGTAGGATAGGTCGGTACCCTTTATGGTCGAGTCTTGTAATGGTTCTTATGAAACCATGTTATGTTGTGTTTGTTCAACTTGCTTTGATGAAGTCGATTTTCCTTCGGGAACTTGTAAACCACTACATTTCCCATTTGGTTTAATGCATGAGTTTGGCCCTTCTCGCCTTTGCTTTACTTAAATTGTGTCACACCACCCCTTACTAGGCATTCCATCTCTACCGCTTCCTCATTGTTGTTCCTCATCATGAGACCTTGACCACTCCAACAGATGCCCAACACGATCGGTACTCTACCCACCAAGAAGAAGCCGGAGGTTCACTGAGGCCGAGCCAGCCAGACCAAGCCCAAGGACGACTCCACCACCACCACCTCCTCCAAGCATGGATATGGCTCTTCTCCAAGCTTTTCGAGAGGAGCGCCAAGCCAACACCAGAGCCTCAGATGATTGCTCAGTTGCCAACGCCACCGATGGGCACGGCCATGGACGCCCACACTGGTGGAGTTCAAGAAGCATGCACCACCCACTTTCATCGACTGCTGAACCCTCGGATGCGCACGATCGGGTCCGCACTATTGAGGATCTGCCGCACTAGTCGGATGCACCGAGGACCGTGGACAAAGTGGCGATGCCGCCCACTGCCTCGGGACTGCCAGAGCTGGGATGGATTCAAGGCTATGCATGTTGAGCGACATCACTTGGGACACCTTCAAGACGGAATTCAAGGCCCACATCCTTCCGACTCATGGCCATCAAGAAGCGCGAGTTCGGAAAGCATCAAGTAGCAAAGACGGCAGGGCATGCGAAGTTCGTGTCCTCTCAAGGTATGCCTCGAGGATGTCAAGATCGAGCAAGCTGCCGGAGCGCTTCATGGAAGGCCTTAACTACCGCAGATTTCGCTTGTTGTGTGTGACCGCCTCGACCTTTCCCGATTCTGAACAAGGCGCCATGCTTGAAGACAAGCGACGGCCTTGATGACACTCAGAAGCGCAAGATGATCAGCAAGGGTAGCTCCAAAGAACTCAGAAGCCTCGCCCGTGGCAGCCAGCCCCGCCAAGCCAACCTATCGCCAGCCAAGAGCCTCGCACTCGCACCAACTATCCACCTCAAGAAGATGCCAACCCTGTGCCAGCCACAACAACCCCAATAATAATGCCGGTAAGGGCGCTGCCCCCAATCAAGTCACTTGTTTCGATAGGACAGCCAGGCACTACCCAAGAATTGCCCCAACAAGAAGCCCGACGCCCGCGCCTAATGCGTAACCCAGACAAGGCCGTGGTATGCCACCGAGGAACCAAGCTCCCGCAACTTGCCCAACAATGGCGGTGGGTCAGAATCATGTCATCATGGAAGCCCAGAAGACCCGGACGTCAGGCCGGGTATGCTCTTGTCAATTCAAAGACCAAGAATCGCTTTTGTTTGATTCTCGAGCCACGATTCTTTTGTCACCCAAAGTTTTGCATTAAAGAGTGGCATGACCCCACACCCTAAACAACCCTATGGTGGTACAAACCCCGGAAAGTAGATGAGAGCCAAGATAGGATGTAAAGGAGCGGATTACCATTAACGGGTAGACTTCCTAGCAGACCTTATCATCCTAAAATCACAAGGCTTGATGTGATCTTGGGAATGGATTGGCTCAAGAAGCACCAAGGCTTGATTGATTGCGCCAACCGGCGGTCACTATGACCAATGACCGAGGAGTCGGTCGATTTGCTCCAACTCCTCTCCGCCAAGCCAACCAAGTCAACTGTCTGATCAAGGATTGGAACAAGTGCAGAGTATGCGAGTATCCCGATGTTTTTCCCGACGAGCTACCAGAATGCCTCGATCGACATTGAGTTCGCCATCGAGCTCATACTCGAGAGCAGACCCATCTATAAGAAGCCTTATAGAATGGGATCGGAGGAGTTAGCAGTAATTGAAGAAGCAGCCGAAGAGCAGTTGAGGAAGGATTTATCCGCCTAGTGCCTCCCCTTGGGGATCGCCTCGCTCGCTTGTGGCAAAGAAGGACGGTACCATCCGCTTATGCATTGACTACCGCTTCCTCAATGAGGTTACAATCAAGAACAAGTACCCACTTCCCAAGATTGAAGATCTGCTTGATCAACTCAATGGGGCCAAGGTGTTCTCCAAGATCGACCTTATCCGGTACTACCAACTCAAGATCGCACCACAAGATATTCAAGACGGCATTCAGAACTCAGATATGGCTCAGATGAATGCACGGTCATGTCCTTTGATCGACCAATGCCCCCACATTTATGTATCTCATGAATAAGGTCTTCATGGAATATTTGGACAAGTTCGGTTGTCTTCATTGATGACATTCTTGTCTTCAAGTCGGAAGAAGAGCACGAGCAACACTTGAGGATGGTCCTCAGAAGCTTCGAGAGCACCAACAGATGCCAAGTTCAGCAAGTGTGAATTCGCTGCGAAGTTGGATTCTCGGTCATGTTCTAACCGAAGAGGGATTGTCACGACCTCGCTAAGATTGAAGCCGATCAATGGCAATCCCCGAGCAATGTGAAGGAAGTCGGTTTCCTGACTCGGATATTACCGCAAGTTCGCTGAAGGATTCTCAAGCATTGCCCAACCCATGACTCAGCTCTTGAAGAAGGACAAGAAGTTCAATGGACGCCGGCGCAAGAGAGCTTCTGTGAGCAAGAAGAGGCTAACCATCGCCCCAGTTCTCGCCACACCCGTATATACACAAGGAGTTTGTGATATATTGTGATGCGCCAAGAATCGGATCGAGGTGTTCTGATGCAAGAAGGCAGAGTCGGGCCTACCTTTCAAGGCAACTACGACCTCACGAAGAGAACTACGCTACTCATGACCTTGAGCTAAAGGGTTCATGCCCCAAAACTTGGCGACATTACCTTTTGGGGAAGCGGTGGAGATATACACACTCACAAAAGTCAAGTATATTTTCACCAAAGGGAATTGAACATGAGGCGAGAAGATGGCTGGAGTTGATAAAGGATTATGACCTCGTTCAATACCACCGAAAGGCTAATGTGGTAGCAGATGCATTGAGCAGAAGGCTTGCTCCTTGAATGCTATGCAAGCACAAGCTACCCGCTTTGTATGAGGAACTTGAAAGCTTCGTTGAACTCGTTGCACCAGGATTCTTGGCCAACTCAAGTTGCCTACCTTGATGGATGATATCAAGAAAGCCTGTAGGCATGAGAGTATCAAGGCATCAAGAGGAAGATCAAGGCAGGCAAAGCCTGTGGATTCACAGAGGATGAGGAAGGAATTGTGTGGTTTGGGAATCGATTCCGCGGCCCAACAAGGTTGAGCTCAAGAACTGATCTTGCAAGAAGCTCATGACAGCCCATATTCCATCCACCCCGAGGCACCAAGATGTATCAAGACCTGAAGGAAAGATTTGGTGGCACGGGATGAAAAGGAGATCGCCACCTATGTTGCAAAATGTGACGATGCCGAGGGTCAAAGTCAACATCGACTGGCCGATTACTCCAACCACTCAAGGTTCCCGAGTGGAAATGGGATAAAGTCGAATGGATTTCATCATCGACTACCTAGGTCAAACAAGGGACATGACTCCATCCGGGTCATAGTCGACCATTTGACCAAGGTGGCCCACTTCATTCCCTGCCAAGACAACCTACAAGGGGAACCAGCTAGCCGCCTCACATCAACCGAGTCGTGAGCCTTCATGGTGTTCCCAAGGAGATTGTGTCGATCGAGGAACCCGCCACCTCAAGGTTTTGGAAGAAATTCCAGAGGCCATGGGGACCAAGTTGTCCTTCAAGATCGCTTCCACCCACAGACCGGAGGTCGACCGAGCGAGTGAATCAAATACTCAAGACATGCTCCGAGCCCGTGGTCTTAGCTTATGGAGCTAAGGGAAGATTGCCTTTCGCCGAAGTTCTCTTACAACAACAGTTATCGTGCCAGCCTCCAGATGGCACCATTTGAAGTGTTATACGGGCGAAGTGTCGTGACACCTCTCAACTGGTCTGGAGGCCGGAGAAGGACTTGTCTTTGGGCCCGATATCCTTCGTGAAGGTAAGAGCAAGTCCAGCTTGTCCAGAGCTGCCTCAAGTCCGCCAAGTCAAGGCAGAAGAGCTATGCACACGCCGCAGACATAAACTTCCGAGTTGGAGACCATGTCTATCTCCGGTCACCCTCTCAAAGGAGCCCAGCTTATGTCAAAGGAAAGCTCGGACCGAGATACATCGCCCCCTTCAAGATCATCGAGCGAGGAGAAGTGGCTTACCAGCTTGAACTTCCACCGAACTTTCTCGATGTGCACAACGGTTCCACGGTCACAACTCCGAAGTGTTCCAAGTTCCGCATAAGCCCGACTCTACAAAGACGCCAATCACCAAGCCATTGATCTCCAACCTGATTTGACATATCGTGAGCGCCCATCTCGCATTCTCGATGAGGTCAACGACACTCGGCCGCATCAAGTACTTCAAAGTCCAATGGAGCAATCACATCAAGGAGAAGCTACTTGGGAGCGTGAAGACTACCTTAGATCCGATTTCCGTGATTCTTTTCAAGTTTAGTTTAGGAATCTCGGGACTAGATTCTTGTAAGGGGGTAGGTCCATCACACCCTGCATTTTGTAACATTTCATTTTTATTATTAAAGCATGAAAATTTGGACCAACAAAAACTTTTGCATTATTTGGCTTTTATTTGGAGTTGGTTTTCTCTGTGTTTCTTTTCAAGTGCTTCGTCAACTACTCTACCTCTATACTTCATCTCCCTACCCCAAGCTCCTCGACCAATGACCATGCATGTGAATAGTGCTATATGGAATTTTCCTACAAAAATAATTTGGCCGAAAGTATTTTCTAAAATTAGTTTTCCAAAAACCTCGATTGAGGTTTGCACTGCAAGTACTTGATCAAGGGCAGTAAAATATTTCCAAAAATATATTTGACCCTATTAGATATAGGATGCCCAGAACCACAAAAGTATAATTTTAAAAGTTATCGTTCTATTTTATTTAATTTTTTTAAGGCTTAAATGGTCTTTAATAGGAAATAATTATTTTTCTGTTTCAAAAATATTTGACAAAATTTAGAGAAGCTCATAGGACATATATTGTCCATATATAAGAGTTTCAACACATGGTCATGTTCAAAATATTGGTCAAATCCTCTAAAACCCTTTCTCGATATTTCAAGCTTTTGAAATATTTACAAAGGAAATATTCTCCAAAAATTCCAGAAAATTCTATCATGTCACATATGACATATTCTGTTGATCTTGCCAAGTCTCATGACTTGGAGAACAAGATAACACCATCAAAACCCTCAAAACCATTTCGTCTCAATCTAAGGTTTGATCAACTTTACATTGCCAAGTATGTCCAAATGTGCTCAAACTTGGTGGACATGCTTCATTGGTCTAATGATGCAACCGACCAAATGGCACAGGTTGGAGAAGAGGAAATCTTGGTCAAAGTGCTCAAAACCCTCTCTCGACCAAAATCAAGTTTGAACCACTTTGCACTACCAACTTTTTCTCCAAGACCCCAACTTTGGTGAGCCTGATCATGTGACCAAATAAGGCTACCACACCAAGTGGCACATCAAGGAGAAATGATTTACTCCAATCGATCTACACAAACCCATTTCTGCCCATTTCTAGGGTTTGCAAAAGTTGCATTGGCAACTTTGTCCAAATAAGCTCAAAATGGGTGGAAGGCCCAAATATATGTGACATTTCACCCCTTGGAGTATCTTGGCCAGTGAGGATCATTAGCTTAACCAAAACTCCATCAAACACCTTCCGCAAAATACTAAAAAGCCTCTTTTGCCACTTTCACTAATCTCCTTGAGTTAATCTTGCCACAACCCTCCTCACTTCCCTCTGTCACTTAGGCACTTTTCACCCAAGAAGCAATGTGGAGGAAGGGGGAATCAAGTTTGTCCTCTCTAGACAACATTTTCTTCTCTCTCCCACCTTCTCTCTCTCCCTTCGCACCCTGTGCATCCCAGCCTTTCCCGTCTTGTCCCTGCCACAGTAGCTTCCAGACGCAAAAAGCGACGCCGCTGAAAACCGCTGGATGCCGCCAGTCGCGCCTGAGCGCCCGCCAGAGCGCCGACCTGCTGACGCCGCCCCGACCGCCAGGCCTTCCCATCGGCCAGGATGTGCCTCGACGCGCTACACGCCGCGGCCGCCTCGTCTCTCTCCTCCCCGCAGCGCTGGTTCGACGCCACCTCGGCCAATGGTCGGGCTCACACGCCGGCGCCAGAGCCTCCCCGCCTCCTTTCCCCGGCATCCTACTCCATTCCCACGAGCGCCGTGGACAGCTCCAACTCTTCTCCTCGGCCTCCAGAGCTAATCCACGGGCTCAGAGGCCACGCCCACGTGAACCGCGGCCAGCCTATTTAAGGCGCCCCAGCCTCCTCTTCCTCCCCCCGCCGCCTCCACGCACCCAATCCACCTCGAACCACCCACTGGCCCAGAGCCTCGAGCTCGAGATCGAGCTCGAGCCTCGCCACGGTCGCCGCTGACCATGGGTACAGGCCTCCTCCGCTGCCTCGAATCGCCTCCTCACTGACATTTTCCTTTCCCTCGCTTTGCAATTGAACGCCGAGCCACGGCTCAAGCACTCTCCGCCTGACCTCGCTGCCGCGAAGCAGCACTCCGGCGACCGCCTCCACCACCACCGATCCGCGACTTCTCCCGAATCCAACGGTAGTTCGCTCCCTTCCTTGCTCAGACGCCACGGCGAGCTCGCCGCTGCCGCCGTCGGAGGTAGACGACGGCCGCTGCGGGGCCGCCTCGTCATTTCACGACGGGATCCACCATTAAAGCGAAACGTATGCTACAAGACAGACTCGCCGGGCCGAAGGCGATTCGCCTTTACGCCGGGACGGGCGGCTGAGTTTCCCCTGCTCGCCAGGCCGTGGTCTCGCCCAAAGGCACAATGCTTCTTTTTTCTTTTTTTGTGATACTTCCAAAATTCCACAGTAGTAATAATAATCCAAATGCATTGATTCCAATTTCTAAATTCCTAGAATATTGCAATCTATTTAATGGTGCAACTTCAGATCCAATCACCTTTCCTTTTTCAGAATATTTAAATGTGGTTTTGGCATTTAAATGAGCCTTTGAAAATCCATAACTCCTGTTTTGCTACCCGAACAAAACCAAAAGTTGCCCCTTCCTAGCTTTCCTCCTAGTATTTTAAAATTAAGTTGACATTTTTCAGAGCACTTTGACTTTTCTGCTTTTATTATTGCCTTATTTTTCCGTTGTTTTTGCAACGTTAGATCCCGTGATTTGACGAGGTAGTGAGGAAGAAGGAGGAGCAGGCCAAGACTTTGAAGACCAAGCCAACCAAGGCAAGCAGCCCTTTGACCATGACTATGATGCCCTTTATATGCATGTCATTTTTAGCTCCTTATCGATGATGCATCGGAATCATGACAAGATGGTGAACCACATGGGTGGTTGCCACATTACAATTCCTCGCTGGTACTTGCATTTGTGCATGGCCCTACCCTCTTATGAGGGTTATGCCGGGGAGTAGATAGGATGCTAAAGTAGATGCTATAAAGGGATGGGATATGCATGGTGAAGGAGGCAAGTGATTTCAAAAGTATTTTCAAAACCCCCGGGTGCCACTATGCCCGAGGGAGATGAAGAGATGGGTGACCACTTGATGACGAAGTGGTGCCGCAAAGGGTGTGTGGTTTTCAAAACGGATTGGTCGGAGTTGCACTGCTATTCCAACCTTACATGCGAACCACTCTACCCTTATATGGGAAAGGGCATTGTTGAGTACCTAGACCGAACTAGCTTGGAGCCCGACACAAGTGACGGGAGAGTTGGTGCTTCTCTGGGACGGGTCGCTGTAGGGCGGCCATGACTGTTTTATGGCACCGGACACACCGCTGGTACCCCGTGCTTGTGGTATGTGATGAATATGGGAGCGAGGCCCCATTTTATGATGTGAAATGTTTGGCACGGGGTTACTACTAATCGAGTGGACTCCATGTTAGTGTCGCCTAGGGAAAGGTAATGATCGGTGCACCCCGGTACTTGAGGTACCGCTGGTCGGGTTTGACACGGTTCCCGGATCTAGTGGGTAAAGTGTGCAACCTCCGCAGAGTGTAAAACTATTCAATAGCCGTGTCCACGGTCATGGACAGTTGGGTAACCGCCTTGGGCTACGCCCACTTGTTTACAAACCGTGTGTGAGATGATGGTGTTGTCATGGATCAAGTCCGGACTTGACCCGATTGAGATGGGTTGGGCCCACTCCGCTTATGATAAATGGGTTTGCCCATTCTATTTATGTTGATTCGTGACCAGTTCTTATTACCTT